>LUCW03001903.1:0-10399 GCA_001586965.3 Sphaeroforma sirkka | reverse complement strand
TGTAGAAATACGGCCTCCGGTCAGTCTAAAATATCAAGATCAATTGAGATAATACATTGGTTTTATTTGTATTTTAAATAATTTAGTACAAGCTCTTTTTCCAATATTTCCAAAGTGTTCTAAATTCACTTTGATGGCTCCAATAGCCTGAGTATTTGGTATGACTCATCTACTTGGACCTATTTGAGACATTAGTAGATGTAGGATATTATAAACTAAATTTTATAATCTCCGAACTACTACTTATAGATTTTGGTCCTCCCGCCAATCTCCAAAATCCAATAAGTCTTTTCTTTTTTTAACTTTTCTTCAGATGGAACTTTATTTATATCAGCTAATGTATTAACGTGACTTACGTTATTATGTCTATTTACAAATTAGGCAAGTGGTCATGAACACTTAGTACTTCTAGTGAAAATTATTCAATAAAGAACAGCTAGAGGTACGCCCTGTGTGATCGAGGATATTTAGGCTCTTAACAAGAGGCAGTCCCGATCATTCTTACACAAGCTACCACTGCTAAATCCTAACTGACTAAATTGTATTTTAGTTTAATATAGTTTGAAACCTAGTAATTTCCATCGAAGTTTACATATTTTTCAGTTATTTAGTAGTTACAGTAGTGTACTGCTTCTAGACTGTCTGACATCGATTTACTATCCAGCAAATACTATGGCTAAGGGTACTTCTAAAGGCAAGGGAGCCGCTAGCTCTAAGCCTGCTAAGCCTGCCGAGGTTCCTGAGGTCCCTGTGGAAACACCTAGCCTGTCTGGAGTTGAGCCTGCCGAGGATACTGTTGGGGAAGCAAATTCTGAGGTTGGTACAGAGGATTATTCTGAGGATGACTCGTCGGATCCTAAAGCCTTGGAAGAAGAGGTATCTACTACCGCGGAAAGGCTCGCCAGCGTCCGTGTATCACCTAGGAGTGAAGCTCAGGACCCCAGCTTGCCCCTGACCACGTGCCGTCAAATATTGGGGATAAACGTCGAAAGGCTGGAAAATTCGTGGATACGAATGTCGGGGCATTATAACTCCACATCTAAAGGACACTCCAGCACAAATCCGGCGTGAAAAGGAAGTATTGGACCTGTCCGAAAATTTCGGTTTCGCCATCGATGGAGAAGCCATTCCATTCAGCTCAAATCTTGGGGCCGAAGCTGAGGACGCCATAACTCGACAACGAGTGGTTGGATCCTCTCAATCTCGACGCCAATTGAACCGCACTGAAGCGCTCTTGAAGGAGCTAGCGGCAGCAGCAGTTGTGGACCCCTCTATCGTGTCCCACTTGGCTGATATTCTTCCTATACCGAAGAAGAAAAAATTCGGGCCGGGTTTCGAACCCGAGACCTACTGGTTTACCAGCCAGTATGTTTACCACTAAGCCAGTTACCACTGGCGAGAGATATTTCAAAATTTAATCTCTATAGCTCTGATGCTACCATCGACCATCCTCTTGACAAACCTAACCCTGTCAGAGGATATGATCGTATGGAACTCGATGAGGCTTACCATCCTCGTAATATCGACCCTCATTTGCCAACTAACCCTGGTAATCACGATTTTGGCAATCGCTACACCAGTACCTCGTTAGAGAGTTCCCGCTCTAATCCTGAGGATGAGGAAGTGAGAACCAGACATACTCGTCTCAGGCTATTACGCTCTGGTATGCAAGTCCTTGAGGACCGTCTATTGAATGACTCTGACCTTGACGATAGGAAAGCGGATAACATTCGCTATCTAATCGATAACAAGAGAAAGGAAATAGACACCATCTTGGCACTAGCAGCCCGTAGCACTGAGCATGAGCCTCGTGAACACTTAGAACCAAGCTTTATAAAGCAGCTAGGTAACGCGCAGGCTGAGGTCGATTTCTCTACTAATGAGAGTACAGTGGAGACACTGAAGGCCTTCGACCAACTTAAGGAGTCTGCCAGCCTTAGGGATAAGCAGATGATGAATGCCTTTATTCATTTCTGTGAGCCAGGTGAATGGCGAACTATCTTGAAGGCTCATGAGCCCAACTGGAAAGCCCTACCCTGGCACCAGTTGCGTGATAATATACTTAACACCTTTTTTGAAGATGCACGTGACCGTGAACTTCTAGAGTCTCGCAAGTTCTTTGCGAACGATACCACTATTCGAGGTGCTCTAGCTCATATGACACATATGAATACTCGGATGGGTGGTCGTACCTATACTGGCGAATATTTATTAATTTGTCAGATGATGGAGACTCTGGGAGCTAACCTCTTTAAGAAAGTCAATGATGACATCATCGCCTATGGTGATTTGCGATCTATGCCTTGGTCTGTCTTTGAGAAGATAGTACACAAGCATACCAATTCCTCTACTAGAGTACTTAGTACCACGAGCTACACCCAGCCCACTAAGCGAAACGCAGTAGAGACTAATACTGCGCGTAGTACTAAGAAACCTCGCACTACTACTGGAGGGGTACTGGCTCTACTTCTACCGAACCGAAAGGTGATAAGAAGGTGAGAGCGCCTTGCAAGAAGTGTGGTTACAACCTCACAAAACGTAATGGCAAGTGGAATGGTAGACACGACCCTGTTAAGTGTGCACCAGGCAAGCCAGATTTTGGACACTATATGAAAGAGTGTGCTACTTGCAAGGGTACTAACGGTTGGCACAAAGAGGATTGCAAGGACTTACCAGACGTCCAAGTTAAGCACTGACAGTACCATATGTGCGCACTAGAGCAAGATTATGAGAAAATGTTCAATAAAATCTATACCAAAGGAGATGAACGTATCTTTCAAACAGTTTTCGTAAATGGAGAAAAAGTTATGGCACTATTTGATCCAGGGGCTGAAGTCTCTGCTATCTCATGCCGAGTAGCCTACGCTACAGATATGGCTGTCCATAACGAAACAACTGATTTAATCTTGGGAAATGGCAAAGTTACTACTTGCGAACAAGCCATTGACTATGCACACATAATGCTGTCAGATAGAAGAGAAGTGAAGACTCACCTAATCGTTACTGACATGTCTCAGAAATACGATTTAATTATAGGTATGACTGATCTTCTCAGTTTAGGTATAACACTCACTGGTCTGCCTAATGGGCTAGACCCGAATAAAGATCAGTCAGATGATAATATGTTAAAGATACCTAAACCTCCGGAAGGTGAAGCAAAGGATATGATTCCGCACTTCACCGATATAATTATGGACTTAATTATACAAAACAGGAAGATTGCAATAACTGACTGGTGTATGTTTAAGTTCTCTAATGGGTACGTTAGACTTGACTTAACAAACGTCGACTTCTCTAAGTTAAAGTGTCCTTCACATAACTACGTGAGTTGGAGACACAAAGACGTTGTCAAAACCCAAATCGAAGATTGGTTAAAACAGGGTCTAATTGAAATCAATTATGATGCAACCCCAGTTAACTTAGCTCTCTTAGCGGTCGATCAATATAAATCTGATGGAACGTTTAGTAAAACAAGAGTAGTACTAGACCTGTCGCCAATCAACAAACTAATTCCGCAACATAGTTTTCCCTTACCTAAGATAAGCGAGATACTACGCAAAATGGAGGGTGCGACTATCTTTCCAAGATAGACTTAAAAGCTGCATTCCATCAACTACAGATATATGAGCCTCATAGGAAATACTTTTCCTTTACTTGGCAAGGTAAGAAGTACCAGTTTAAAGGTGCACCTGAAGGCTTACACATGTTACCTTCTTTCTTCCAACAAGTTATGATGGAACTATTTGCGGACCTGTCGTATAACGTATCAGTCTATTTAGATGATATAGTTATCTTTACAAAGACAGCACATGAACATGCTAAACTCGTTAAAGAAGTCTTAAAGCGACTTAATCATGCTAAACTTAAGATTAACGAAGACAAGTGTTCTTTTGCTAAAGATACTATACACTTACTTGGCTACAAAGTATCTGCAGCAGGGGTAGAAATTGATCCTGGCAAGAAACAGTTTCTGTTGGATTTATCAACACCAATTACTGGAAGAGATGTGAACTCTGTGTGTGGGTTTGTTAACTTCTTCTCGGATTCGGTACCGCATCTTTCTCATTACTTAAAGCCTTTCAGTCACCTACGGCTGCACAAAGGACCTTTGGGAAAGCTTTGGACTAAAGAATGTGATGATGCATTTAAACTAGTCAAAAGTAAAGTAATGGACGCACCCATCATGCAGTACCCTGTGGATGGTGTCCCATTCCAAGTAGCAACCGACGCTTCAGATCGAGCGGTAGGTGGAGTGCTTTACCAAACGATAAATGGTAAACCGCGCTACATACAATTCTTTAGCAAGAGTTATAATAAGAGTCAACGGAATTACCCTACCGTTAAACAAGAGCTCCTTGCTATAGTTACTGCGCTAAGACAGTTTAAAGACTACCTTTATGGAAGTTACTTTACTGTCGCCTGTGATCAAAAGTCTTTAACATACTTAAAAGATATGAACCCTGATTCACAGTTGGTGAGCCGCTGGCATGACATTATTGCCAAGTTCGCTTTTAATATAACACACATTCCAGGAATACATAACCATCTTCCTGACATGCTCTCTCGACTTGTGCCCGACTACCAGAAAACAGTCAAAGAGTTATTAGCAACCGATTGGATGCTAAATAAGAAATGGTTTAACCTCGCTCAATCACGATGGGGTCCATTTACTGTTGATATGTTCGCCGCAGAACATAACAAACAGGTTTCTGAATATAGGTCGTTGACTCATCCTAAAGGTGATGCATTTCAGCTTGACTTATCAAAGCATAATGCGTGGGCTAACCCACCTTGTCAACTTATCGCACAGTTGTTAAATTATGTTAATATTACTAAATCTACCATTACGCTGTGTTGTCCCTTACGTAACTCCGACCCATGGATACGTGATTTAATTAATATGATTCAAGACGAACCTATTTATGTCGACCGTGAAACCGACACGTTCTTGTATCAGGGATCCTATTCTATTAAGAAGACGCCTTGGAAACACACCATTGTTTGTCGCATCGGTCCTGCAGGTACCACTAAGTGGAAACCCTCAACCGAATTCTTAGCTAAACTAGAGGAGTCTAAAGAGTTTGAACAAAAGCTCAAGACTCGTACAACACATGCACCCAACAAGATTGCAGTCGAGGTAATGCCGATTGAAACGGCATTAGATCGTAAAAACATGGAACTAGCTAAGGCCATGGATCAAAGACTCAAAACTCTAAGAGAACCTGAAGCTCGCACTCAACTACTTAAAGCGCTGCTTAAAGAACAGCCAGGAGTTGCGAAACAACTGAAGAAGATACTTCAACAATCCAATGTTGTCAATTATGTATCTCAGGACTCTACCCTCCTGATACTGAGGTTGCCCTTTCCAACAGGACTATGGTTCATCCAGCCAGCGTTACGCAGAATCTGACTGACTTAGAGGAGCTCGAAAGTAGAGTTAAAATTATACATAATTTAACGCATCGAGCATATGAGCATACTTATAAAATGGCTATTCGTGCAGGGCTTGATCACCCGGCGCTGAAAGAAACCATACGTGAAGTATACCGACGCTGTACTGATTGTGAAAAGAACCAGATCAAGCGATACGGTTGGGCACCCCTAAAAGTGTGACAGAAGACCAACCGATGCGCCGAGTCATAGTCGATTTGGTTAAACTCCGCGATCCAAGCATACTGGCGATGTATATATCTGTCATTTCTTATGTGTGGCTTCGGGCTATAACTTGCTTTATGCAATACCGAACAAACGTCCACAAACAGTGGCAGAATTATGCTATCACGTCTTTAATGACTTCGGTTTCCCCGAGTACTATGTTCTGATAACGGTAGTGAGTTTTGTACCGACGTAATGGAGGCACTTATACTCGTATCAGGCATGACCCATAGGCGTGGTGTTCCTTACAAACCTCAAACGCAGGGTGCAAATGAGACACGTCATAGAGAACTTAAGAAACTCTTGCGTACCGCACTAGACGACGTTGAGGATATGTGGCCTTATCATTTGAAATGGGTTCAGACTCAAATGAATAACTGCATGAATCCTCAAACTGGAACACTCCGTTTCACTATTTCTTTGGCCGCTATAGTGAATTACAAGCAACGTTTGATAAAACTGCGCCCGAAACACGCTACCCCGTGGCTACAAAAGATCGAGCATATGCAGAACGTTGTTTACCCCTGTTTACTCGAGCACAAGAATCGCGTCCTACTTAAAGCGTATGACCGATGGAATAACACTAAGAACATTGTTCAGTTCAAAGTCGGCGATTACGTTAACATTATAAATCGAAACGCCAACGTTACCGAACTCTCTTCTAAGACGATAGGACCTTTTGTTATTTCCTACCATGATGAGAAGAGTGATACTTACGAAGTGAATAACATTGATGGTACTAGCGCAACCAATCTAGGCACTCACCGTATCCCTACCTCCGAACTCTCATTCGCTCGCTCATTTGATTCTGATGTACCAGTTATGGAGTCACAAGTCAAAGATATAATTGACAAAACATCCGAAGACGGTTACACTTACTACAAGACCCGTTTCATGGATGGGACAGTAGCTTGGCTAACCTCCGATGCATTTCGTGAATCTCGCGACTTTCTTCGTATCTTTAATAAGAAATGGAATAAGCGTTTACATAAGAACACACGAGATAAACGAAAAGGGTTTCCTCAGGTGACTACAAACCCTGACGGATCTGAAATTCCCTATTTGCCACCTACTTCCTACGTGACTAAACTTTCTGATCTGCTTACCAACAGTGCAGAAAATTGTTCAAACTTACTTACTAATGAAGAACAGCCTTTGGCTATTACCTTACCAAATAATAAACGTAAGGCGCCTACATCGGAAATGGTTACTGGACCAAATACTAAACGACATAGAGTACAACATGAGTCTTGAACTCGTACATATAGGCACATACTTACTCGATAAGTCATGACCGAAACCGTTTTTACTTTGGTTTTCGCTTTACCAACTAGATCGTATCTTAACGTACGTTCGTAGTTCTAAAAGCTACTGGGGGCTATGTAGAAATACGGCCTCCGGTCAGTCTAAAATATCAAGATCAATTGAGATAATACATTGGTTTTATTTGTATTTTAAATAATTTAGTACAAGCTCTTTTCCAATATTTCCAAAGTGTTCTAAATTCACTTTGATGGCTCCAATAGCCTGAGTATTTGGTATGACTCATCTACTTGGACCTATTTGAGACATTAGTAGATGTAGGATATTATAAACTAAATTTTATAATCTCCGAACTACTACTTATAGATTTTGGTCCTCCGCCAATCTCCAAAATCCAATAAGTCTTTTTCTTTTTTTAACTTTTCTTCAGATGGAACTTTATTTATATCAGCTAATGTATTAGCGTGACTTGTTATTATGTCTATTTACAAGTAGGCAAGTGGTCTGTGAACCTTGAGCCTCTCCTAGTAGTATTCAATAAAAGAGGCCTTCGAGGTACGCCCTGTGTGATCGAGGATATTTAGGCTCATAACAAAGCGGAAGTCCCGATCATTCTTACTGTAGCCTACTAAATCTAACTGACTAAATTGTATTTTAGTTTAATATAGTTTTGAAACCTAGTAATTTCCATCGAAGTTTACACTGTATGGGGAAGTACAGCAGATGGTTTGTCGTTGGCCCAGGCGAGCTGCGTCAGAGAGGCGTAGAGTGGATTTGTGCTGGCCATTGAGTCGAGTTGTATTTCCAGGCAACCTCCCGAGGTAGTCCACAACTAAGTCGCGCCGGGAGGAGACCGGGAACAAAACATCAAAGGTTCAAAAGAAACACACGTATCTTGCAAACAGTATTGTACTTCTCTGAACAATATGTATAGGCGACATTATCTCTTTATTTTGCTACTAGCTAAATTCAATATAAATAGCACTCATATTTGTGTCCCTTCAAACAGTGTTGTACATTTTGTGCCAGACTGGTCAAATTTTTTATGAAGTTTGTAAAGGCATTTCGAGCCTGTCGAAATGACTTCTCAGACAGCATCTTTATCGTTGGTCATGCAATTAACGCAATACTTTGTAATCATCATATAGTCGTATTTGAATCTGCAAATGCATATTGAAATTGATCTTCAAAGATATCTACACGAAAACGATATAACGGCCCGCCTTTCACGTGTAAATGACGCATGAAAGTACAATCTTACAATATAGCGCAGTACGTGCAAGGAATGCTGCATCATCTCGCATGCTTACCGTTTAGAATAGGCTGTCGATGCCGTTGTTCTTTACACATATACCGACTGGGAACAACTTTTTTTTACTGTCTCGTTGAACAAGCCAAAACATATGTTCACGCTTCTTTTCGTTCACCAGCAAACCAGAGTCGCTACACGCAACGTTTTTTCATTTTCGTGTTCTAAACGGAATTGTCATCATAAGGTGACATCCATTTTTTTTTTTACAGCGCTTCGTAGCACATCATCCAATACCTATCATAGTCTGTTCACAGAGTTCATATACAGGCGGTGGAAAGAAACTTGAAGCCTCTCATATGACTGTTTTGTTTCATACCATCAAGTTGTAGCAAAGCTCCTGAAAACTATGATTTTTTTCTTCGCTGCATTATCGTGAACCTATGCTTCTCCTCAAGTTTTGCTGGGTACACCACCGTCGAATACATATACTGAAGTACCGTGCAAACCTTAACACATTGATACGTGCATTATTAAATAGCTTGGAGTGTTTTAGCTATCTCGAGAACTGTTAGTTATTTCGTAACCCGCCATCATTACGAACGTGTATGCAAGCAATCTCTAGAGCGTTAAAAAAAATACATTTTGTACCAATCTATTGCTAAGTGAATCAATGAGCTTGCATCTACATAGCCCACCCACTATTCTTATCCGTGGTCTGAGCAAGGAGATATGTGTAGGGTTCGAATAGTGCGTCACCGCCGAAGGCCCAGTAAATTCCTGAAACACCTATCATATCTTCTACTTCATCGATGGAATCGTTTTTAGGTTAGAACATGTGTACATGGGCGTGCATACAATTTTTTCTTTTTAAGTTATTTTTCAAATTGAAAAGCATAGACTGCATTCTGATACTCATCACAATTGTGCAGTTACAAGGGTGTGTGTGTGCATACATGTGGTCATGTGTTTGTTATTGATTTATTGATATATTGGGGGAGCACACAACTTGATCCCAATTTTTCTAAAATAAATTTGGGGTCTATTCAATTTAAAGGTAAGAAACTATTTCATTGGTTCAATTTTTTTTTAAATTTTCCCAATTGTTTGTAAGATTCTTTTTCGCCCTAAAAATACACTCCTGCTATTTACATAAATCTCTACACTCATAAAGTCACTGATGACCAGGGAGTAGTGAGACTACACACTGTACCTGCAGGACTGAGGACTCCAGACTCCAGACTCAGAGAAATCAGTCAAAAAAAGGGCACAAATTGAAAATCCTGTATTTGTAGTTGTGTTTCAAACCGGTATTCAACACTAGTAGTCCTTCCTGTGAGTCTGCTGACTGTGACCCAGTCAGTGCCCGGTGGCCTGTGGGCCCTGGCCCCTGGGGTTGCGATGTAGCTCTGGGCCTGGGGCAAACTCCCTGACCCCTGTTTTCATGGTTTGTAGTTTATTATAAATACACCGCCCCAAATTTAAGCGAAATTAGAGGATCACGTTGGCTCGAACCTCGCGATTTCCCTGATATTCCAAGAGGGCTAAAACTTGGTGCGGTATATATATATACGCTAACCACCCGATATACAGTTTCCTTTTTGAGATGAACGCACGCCAGGTATGCTTAATTGCTTTATGGTGTATTGTCAAACTTTTTTTCTTTTCACGCTTGGATGGAGTAGGAATGCAGCTAGTGTATTGCACACCAGGTTATGATTATAATAATATATTGTCTTAAACTCTGCGAAGCCGGCGTGCTCATGAGATCATATTTTTTACTGAACACCCACAATATTCCATCCTCTTTTGTTGCGATATATATTATCAGGCTTACACCGTCAGAAGCTATAAATCTGATTTTTTTTTTATCATTCTGTATCCTTGATTCTATTCAGGTACCCTTGATTCAACATGTTTTTAAACCTATCTACAAATAAGATAAGTTAAGTATCTTCAGTGTCATCTGAGAACACCGAAAGCAACAAAAGACTACAGAAGACCCCCTGTGCACGATGTGGTAAAAAACCTTGTTGGTTACATTTATCTCGGTGTTGTGAATAAGAAAGCGAGAATATGGTATTGCGTTTTTTGTGTAGTGACTTCCTTCTTTTCTGATCAACACTCCATCGTTTCGAGTTAGCGACAGGCTTTTCCTTATGTTACATATTTCATATTGTGCATACAAAACAGTTTTCTGCTTGTATCTACATATGTAAACATGTACATGTG
>LUCW03001902.1:95000-110540 GCA_001586965.3 Sphaeroforma sirkka | reverse complement strand
AGAAATACGGCCTCCGGTCAGTCTAAAATATCAAGATCAATTGAGATAATACATTGGTTTTATTTGTATTTTAAATAATTTAGTACAAGCTCTTTTTCCAATATTTCCAAAGTGTTCTAAATTCACTTTGATGGCTCCAATAGCCTGAGTATTTGGTATGACTCATCTACTTGGACCTATTTGAGACATTTATAAACTAAATTTTATAATCTCGAACTACTACTTATAGATTTTGTTCCTCCATAATCTCAAAAATCCAATAAGTCTTTTTTTCTTTTTTAACTTTTCTTCAGATGGAACTTTACTTGCATATCAGCTAATGTATTAACAGACTACATTATTATGTCTGTGTCATTACAAATTTAGTAAAGTGGTCGCTTGAACACTTAGTACTTCTAGTGAAAATTATTCAATAAAGAACAGCTAGAGGTACGCCCTGTGCGATCGAGGATATTTGTGCTCTTCCAACAAGAGGCGGTCCTGATCATTCTTACGGGCAAAGCTACCACTGCTAAATCCTAAACTGACTAAATTGTATTTTTTAGTTTAATATAGTTTTGAAACCTAGTAATTTCCATCGAAGTTTACATATTTTTCAGTTATTTAGTAGTTACAGTGTTGTACTGCTTCTAGACTGTCTGACATCGATTTTACTATCCAGCAAATACTATGGCTTCAAAGGGTATGCGCTAAAGGCAAGGGAGCCGCTAGCTCTAAAGCCTGGGCACTAAGCCTGCACAGAGGTTCCCTGAGGTCCCTGTGGAGGAACACCTAGCCTGTCTGGAGTTGAGTCCTGCCGAGGATACTGTTGGGGAAGCAAATTCTGAGGTTGGTACAGAGGATTATTCTGAGGGAGTGACTCGTCGGATCCTAAAAAAGCCTTGGAAGAAGAGGTATCTACTACTGCGGAAGGAATCGCCAGCGTCCGTGTATCACCTAGGGTGAAGCTCAGGACCCCAGCTTGCCCCTGACCACGTGCCGTCAAATGGCCCAGGGATAAAACGCGTCAGAAAGGCTGGAAAAATTCGTGGATACGAATGTCGGGGCATTATAACTCCACATCTAAGGACACTCCAGCACCAAATCCGGCGTGAAAAGTATTGGACCTGTCCGAAAATTTCGGTTTCGCCATCGATGGAGAAGCCATTTGTCATTCAGCTCAAATCCGTTCCATCCAGGCCGAGGCTGGACACCATGACCGACAACGAGTGGTTGGATCCTTTCAATCTCGACGCCAATTGAGACCGCACTGAAGCGCTCTTGAAGGAGCTAGCGGCAGCAGCAGTTGTGGACCCCTATCGTGTCCCACTTGGCTGATATTCTTCCTATACCGAAGAAGAAAAAATTTCCTTTGCCGGGTTTCGAACCGAGACCTACTGGTTCACCAGCCAGTATGTTTTACTACTAAAGCCAGTTACCACTGGCGAGAGAGAAAATATTTCAAAATTTAATCTCTATAGCTCTGATGTTACCATCGACCATCCTCTTGACAAACCTAACCCTGTCAGAGGATATGATCGTATGGAACTCGATGAGGCTTACCATCCTCGTAATATCGACCCTCATTTGCCAACTAACCCTGGGTAATCACGATTTTGGCAATCGCTACACCCAGTACCTCGTTAGAGAGTTCCCGCTCTAATCCTGAGGATGAGGAAGTGAGAACCAGACATACTCGTCTCAGGCTATTACGCTCTGGTATGCAAGTCCTTGAGGTCCGTCTATTGAATGACTCTGACCTTGACGATAGGAAAGCGGATAACATTCGCTATCTAATCGATAACAAGAGAAAGGAAATAGACACCATCTTGGCACTAGCAGCCCGTAGCACTGAGCATGAGCCTCGTGAACACTTAGAACCAAGCTTTATAAAGCAGCTAGGTAACGCGCAGGCTGAGGTCGATTTCTCTACTAATGAGGAGTACAGTGGAGACACTGAAGGCCTTCGACCAACTTAAGGAGTCTGCCAGCCTTGTGGGATAAGCAGATGATGAATGCCTTTTATTCATTTCTGTGAGCCAGGTGAATGGTGAACTATCTTGAAGGCTCATGAGCCCAACTGGAAAGCCCTACCCCTGGCACCAGTTGCGTGATAATATACTTAACACCTTTTTTTTGAAGATGCACGTGACCGTGAACTTCTAGAGTCTCGCAAGTTCTTTGCGAACGATACCACTATTCGAGGTGCTCTAGCTCATATGACACATATGAATACTCGGATGGGTGGTCGTACCTATACTGGCGAATATTTATTAATTTGTCAGATGATGGAGACTCTGGGAGCTAACCTCTTTAAGAAAGTCAATGATGACATCATCGCCTATGGTGATTTGCGATCTATGCCTTGGTCTGTCTTTTGAGAAGATAGTACACAAGCATACCAATTCCTCTACTAGAGTACTTAGTACCACGAGCTACACCCAGCCCACTAAGCGAAACGCAGTAGAGACTAATACTGCGCGTAGTACTAAGAAACCCTGCACTACTACTGGAGGGGGTACTGGCTCTACTTCTACCGAACCGAAAGGTGATAAGAAGGTGAGAGCGCCTTGCAAGAAGTGTGGTTACAACCTCACAAAACGTAATGGCAAGTGGAATGGTAGACACGACCCTGTTAAGTGTGCACCAGGCAAGCCAGATTTTGGACACTATATGAAAGAGTGTGCTACTTGCAAGGGTACTAACGGTTGGCACAAAGAGGATTGCAAGGACTTACCAGACGTCCAAGTTAAGCACTGACAGTGCCATATGTGCGCACTAGAGCAAGATTATGAGAAAATGTTCAATAAAAATCTATACCAAAGGAGATGAACGTATCTTTCAAACAGTTTTCGTAAATGGAGAAAAAAAAGTTATGGCACTATTTGATCCAGGGGCTGAAGTCTCTGCTATCTCATGCCGAGTAGCCTACGCTACAGATATGGCTGTCCATAACGAAACAACTGATTTAATCTTGGGAAATGGCAAAGTTACTACTTGCGAACAAAGCCATTGACTATGCACACATAATGCTGTCAGATAGAAGAGAAGTGAAGACTCACCTAATCGTTACTGACATGTCTCAGAAATACGATTTAATTATAGGTATGACTGATCTTCTCAGTTTAGGTATAACACTCACTGGTCTGCCTAATGGGCTAGACCCGAATAAAGATCAGTCAGATGATAATATGTTAAAGATACCTAAACCTCCGGAAGGTGAAGCAAAGGATATGATTCCGCACTTCACCGATATAATTATGGACTTAATTATACAAAACAGGAAGATTGCAATAACTGACTGGTGTATGTTTAAGTTCTCTAATGGGTACGTTAGACTTGACTTAACAAACGTCGACTTCTCTAAGTTAAAGTGTCCTTCACATAACTACGTGAGTTGGAGACACAAAGACGTTGTCAAAACCCAAATCGAAGATTGGTTAAAACAGGGTCAAATTGAAATCAATTATGATGCAACCCCAGTTAACTTAGCTCTCTTTAGCGGTCGATCAATATAAATCTGATGGAACGTTTAGTAAAACAAGAGTAGTACTAGACCTGTCGCCAATCAACAAACTAATTCCGCAACATAGTTTTCCCTTACCTAAGATAAGCGAGATACTACGCAAAATGGAGGGTGCGACTATCTTTTCCAAGATAGACTTAAAAGCTGCATTCCATCAACTACAGATATATGAGCCTCTTCATAGGAAATACTTTTCCTTTACTTGGCAAGGTGAGAAGTACCAGTTTAAAGGTGCACCTGAAGGCTTGCACATGTTACCTTCTTCTTCCAACAAGTTATGATGGAACTATTTGCGGACCTGTCGTATAACGTATCAGTCTATTTAGATGATATAGTTATCTTTACAAAGACAGCACATGAACATGCTAAACTCGTTAAAGAAGTCTTAAAGCGACTTAATCATGCTAAACTTAAGATTAACGAAGACAAGTGTTCTTTTGCTAAGGATACTATACACTTACTTGGCTACAAAGTATCTGCAGCAGGGGTAGAAATTGATCCTGGCAAGAAACAGTTTCTGTTGGATTTATCAACACCAATTACTGGAAGAGATGTGAACTCTGTGTGTGGGTTTGTTAACTTCTTCTCGGATTCGGTACCGCATCTTTCTCATTACTTAAAGCCTTTCAGTCACCTACGGCTGCACAAAGGACCTTTGGGAAAGCTTTGGACTAAAGAATGTGATGATGCATTTAAACTAGTCAAAAGTAAAGTAATGGACGCACCCATCATGCAGTACCCTGTGGATGGTGTCCCATTCAAGTAGCAACCGACGCTTCAGATCGAGCGGTAGGTGGAGTGCTTTACCAAACGATAAATGGTAAACCGCGCTACATACAATTCTTTAGCAAGAGTTATAATAAGAGTCAACGGAATTACCCTACCGTTAAACAAGAGCTCCTTGCTATAGTTACTGCGCTAAGACAGTTTAAAGACTACCTTTATGGAAGTTACTTTACTGTCGCCTGTGATCAAAAGTCTTTAACATACTTAAAAGATATGAACCCTGATTCACAGTTGGTGAGCCGCTGGCATGACATTATTGCCAAGTTCGCTTTTAATATAACACACATTCCAGGAATACATAACCATCTTCCTGACATGCTCTCTCGACTTGTGCCCGACTACCAGAAAACAGTCAAAGAGTTATTAGCAACCGATTGGATGCTAAATAAGAAATGGTTTAACCTCGCTCAATCACGATGGGGTCCATTTACTGTTGATATGTTCGCCGCAGAACATAACAAACAGGTTTCTGAATATAGGTCGTTGACTCATCCTAAAGGTGATGCATTTCAGCTTGACTTATCAAAGCATAATGCGTGGGCTAACCCACCTTGTCAACTTATCGCACAGTTGTTAAATTATGTTAATATTACTAAATCTACCATTACGCTGTGTTGTCCCTTACGTAACTCCGACCCATGGATACGTGATTTAATTAATATGATTCAAGACGAACCTATTTATGTCGACCGTGAAACCGACACGTTCTTGTATCAGGGATCCTATTCTATTAAGAAGACGCCTTGGAAACACACCATTGTTTGTCGCATCGGTCCTGCAGGTACCACTAAGTGGAAACCTCAACCGAATTCTTAGCTAAACTAGAGGAGTCTAAAGAGTTTGAACAAAAGCTCAAGACTCGTACAACACATGCACCCAACAAGATTGCAGTCGAGGTAATGCCGATTGAAACGGCATTAGATCGTAAAAAACATGGAACTAGCTAAGGCCATGGATCAAAGACTCAAAACTCTAAGAGAACCCTGAAGCTCGCACTCAACTACTTAAAGCGCTGCTTAAAGAACAGCCAGGAGTTGCGAAACAACTGAAGAAGATACTTCAACAATCCAATGTTGTCAATTATGTATCTCAGGAGTCTACCCTCCTGATACTGAGGCTGCCCTTTCCAACAGGACTATGGTTTATCCAGCCAGCGTTACGCAGAATCTGACTGACTTAGAGGAGCTCGAAAGTAGAGTTAAAATTATACATAATTTAACGCATCGAGCATATGAGCATACTTATAAAATGGCTATTCGTGCAGGGCTTGATCACCCGGCGCTGAAAGAAACCATACGTGAAGTATACCGACGCTGTACTGATTGTGAAAAGAACCAGATCAAGCGATACGGTTGGGCACCCCTAAAAGGTGTGACAGAAGACCAACCGATGCGCCGAGTCATAGCCGATTTGGTTAAACTCCCGCGATCCAAGCATACTGGCGATGTATATATCTGTCATTTCTTATGTGTGGCTTCGGGCTATAACTTGCTTTATGCAATACCGAACAAACGTCCACAAACAGTGGCAGAATTATGCTATCACGTCTTTAATGACTTCGATTTCCCCGAGTACTATGTTCTGATAACGGTAGTGAGTTTTGTACCGACGTAATGGAGGCACTTATACTCGTATCAGGCCTGACCCATAGGCGTGGTGTTCCTTACAAACCTCAAACGCAGGGTGCAAATGAGACACGTCATAGAGAACTTAAGAAACTCTTGCGTACCGCACTAGACGACGTTGAGGATATGTGGCCTTATCATTTGAAATGGGTTCAGACTCAAATGAATAACTGCATGAATCCTCAAACTGGAACACTCCCGTTTCACTATTTCTTTGGCCGCTATAGTGAATTACAAGCAACGTTTGATAAAACTGCGCCCGAGAAGCACGTTACCCCGTGGCTACAAAAGATCGAGCATATGCAGAACGTTGTTTACCCCTGTTTACTCGAGCACAAGAATCGCGTCCTACTTAAAGCGTATGACCGATGGAATAACACTAAGAACATTGTTCAGTTCAAAGTCGGCGATTACGTTAACATTATAAATCGAAACGCCAACGTTACCGAACTCTCTTCTAAGACGATAGGACCTTTTGTTATTTCCTACCATGATGAGAAGAGTGATACTTACGAAGTGAATAACATTGATGGTACTAGCGCAACCAATCTAGGCACTCACCGTATCCCTACCTCCGAACTCTCATTCGCTCGCTCATTTGATTTTGATATACCAGTTATGGAGTCACAAGTCAAAGATATAATTGATAAAACATCCGAAGACGGTTACACTTACTACAAGACCCGTTTCATGGATGGGACAGTAGCTTGGCTAACCTCCGATGCATTTCGTGAATCTCGCGACTTTCCTCGTATCTTTAATAAGAAATGGAATAAGCGTTTACATAAGAACACACGAGCTAAACGAAAAGGGTTTCCTCAGGTGACTACAAACCCTGACGGATCTGAAATTCCCTATTTGCCACCTACTTCCTACGTGACTAAACTTTCTGATCTGCTTACCAACAGTGCAGAAAATTGTTCAAACTTACTTACTAATGAAGAACAGCCTTTGGCTATTACCTTACCAAATAATAAACGTAAGGCGCCTACATCGGAAATGGTTACTGGACCAAATACTAAGTACAACATGAGTCTTGAACTCGTACATATAGGCACATACTTACTCGATAAGTCATGACCGAAACCGTTTTTACTTTGGTTTTCGCTTTACCAACTAGATCGTATCTTAACGTACGTTCGTAGTTCTAAAAGCTACTGGGGGCTATGTAGAAATACGGCCTCCGGTCAGTCTAAAATATCAAGATCAATTGAGATAATACATTGGTTTTTATTTGTATTTTAAATAATTTAGTACAAGCTCTTTTTCCAATATTTCCAAAGTGTTCTAAATTCACTTTGATGGCTCCAATAGCCTGAGTATTTGGTATGACTCATCTACTTGGACCTATTTGAGACATTAGTAGATGTAGGATATTATAAACTAAATTTTATAATCTCCGAACTACTACTTATAGATTTTGGTCCTCCCGCCAATCTCCAAAATCCAATAAGTCTTTTTCTTTTTTTAACTTTTCTTCAGATGGAACTTTATTTATATCAGCTAATGTATTAACGTGACTTACGTTATTATGTCTATTTACAAATTAGGCAAGTGGTCATGAACACTTAGTACTCCTAGTGAAAATTATTCAATAAAGAACAGCTAGAGGTACGCCCTGTGTGATCGAGGATATTTAGGCTCATAACAAGAGGCAGTCCCGATCATTCTTACACAAGCTACCACTGCTAAATCCTAACTGACTAAATTGTATTTTAGTTTAATATAGTTTGAAACCTAGTAATTTCCATCGAAGTTTACACTGTATGGGAAGTACAGTGATGGTTTGTCGTTGGCCCAGGCGAGCTGCGTCAGAGAGGTAAGTGGATTTGTGCTGGCCATTGAGTCGAGTTGTATTTCCAGGCAACCTCCGAGGTAGTCCACAAATAGTCGCGCCGGGAGGAGACCGGGAACAAACATCAAAGGTTCAAAGAAACACACGTATCTTGCAAACAGTATTGTACTTCTCTGAACAATATGTATAGGCGACATTATCTCTTATTTTGCTACTAGCTAGTTCAATATAAATAGCACTCATATTTGTGTCCCTTCGCAGTGTTGTACATTTTGTGCCAGACTGGTCAAATACCCATGAGTTTGTAAAGGCATTTCGAGCCTGTCGAAATGACTTCTCAGACAATATATTTATCGTTGGTCATGCAATTAACGCAATACTTGTAATCATCATATGTCGTATTTGAATCTGCAAAATGCATATTGAAATTGATCTTCAAGATATCTACACGAAAACGATATAACGGCCCGCCTTTCACGTGTAAATGACGCATGAAAGTACAATCTTACAATATAGCGCAGTACGTGCAAGGAATGCTGCATCATTCGCATGCTTACCGTTTAGAATAGGCTGTCGATGCCGTTGTCTTACACACATACCGACTGGGAACAACTTTTACTGTCTCGTTGAACAAGCCAAAACATATGTTCACGCTTCTTTCGTTCACCAGCAAACCAGAGTCGCTACACGCAACGTTTTTTCATTTTCGTGTTCTAAACGGGTGTCATCATAAGGTGACATCCATTTTTTTTTTTACAGCGCTTCGTAGCACATCATCCAATACCTATCATAGTCTGTTCACAAGTTCATATACAGGCGGTGGAAAGAAACTTTGAAGCCTCTCATATGACTGTTTGTTTCATACCATCAAGTTGTAGCAAAGCTCCTGAAAACCTATGATTTTTTTCTTCGCTGCATTATCGTGAACCTGCTTCTCCTCAAGTTTTGCTGGAGGTACACCACCGTCGAATACATATACTGAAGTACCGTGCAACCTAACACATTGATACGTGCATTATTAAATAGCTTGAGTGTTTTAGCTATCTCGAGAACTGTTAGTTATTTCGTAACTCCGCCATCATTACGAACGTGTATACTGCAAGCAATCTCTAGAGCGTTAAAAAAAAAATACATTTTGTACACCAATCTATTGCTAAGTGAATCAATGAGCTTGCATCTACATAGCCCACCTTATTCTTATCCGTGGTCTGAGCAAGGAGATATGTGTAGGGTTCGAATAGTGCGTCGTCTACGAAGCCCAGTAAATTCGAAACACCTATCATATCTTCTACTTCATCGATGGAATCGTTTTTAGGTTAGACATGTGTACATGGGCGTGCATACAATTTTTCTTTTTTAAGTTATTTTTTCAAATTGAAAAGCATAGACTGCATTCTGATACTCATCACAATTGTGCAGTTACAAGGGTGTGTGTGTGCATACATGTGGTCATGTGTTTGTTATTGATTTATTGATATTGGGGCCACACAACTTGATCCCACTTTTTCTAAAATAAATTTGGGGGTCTATTCAATTTAAAGGTAAAGAACTATTTCATTGGTTCAATTTTTTTTTAAATTTTCCCAATTGTTTTGTAAGATTCTTTTTTCGCCCTAAAATACACTCCTGCTATTTACATAAATCTCTACACTCATAAAGTCATGATGACCAGGGAGTAGTGAGACTACACACTGTACACAGGACTGAGGACTCCGGACTCCAGACTCAGAGAAATCAGTCAAAAGAGGGCACAAATTGAAAATCCCGTATTTGTAGTTGTGTTTCAAACCGGTATTCAACACTAGTAGTCCTTCCTGTGAGTCTGCTGACTGTGACCCAGTCAGTGCCCGGTGGCCTGTGGGCCCTGGCCCCTGGGGGTTGCGTGTAGCTCTGGGCCTGGGGCAAACTCCCCTGACCCCTGTTTTCATAGTTTGTAGTTTATTATAAATACACCGCCCCAAATTTAAGCGAAATTAGAGGATCACGTGGCTCGAACCTCGCGATTTCCTGATATCTCCAAGAGGGCTAAAACTTGGTGCGGTATATATATACGCTAACCACCCGATATAGTTTCCTTGAGATGAACGCACGCCAGGTATGCTTAATTGCTTTATGGTGTATTGTCAAACTTTTTCTTTTCACGCTTGGATGGAGTGGAATGCAGCTAGTGTATTGCACACCGGGTTATGATTATAATAATATATTGTCTTAAACTCTGCGAAGCCGGCGTGCTCATGAGATCATATTTTTTACTGAACACCCACAATATTCCATCCTCTTTTGTTGCGATATATATTATCAGGCTTACACCGTAGAAGCTATAAATCTGATTTTTTATCATTCGTATCCTTGATTCTATTCAGGTACCCTTGGGATTCAACATGTTTTTAAACCTATCTACAAATAAGATGTTGGCATCTTCAGTGTCATCTGAGAACACCGAAAGCAATAAAAGACTACAGAAGAGACCCTGTGCACGATGTGGTAAAAACCTTGTTGGTTACATTTATCTCGGTGTTGTGAATGAAAGCGAGAATATGTGTGCGTTTTGTGTAGTGACTTCCTTCTTTCTGATCAACACTCCATCGTTCGAGTTAGCAGCAGGCTTTTCCTTATGTTACATATATTTCATGTGTGCATACAAACAGTTTTTCTGCTTGTATCTACATATGTAAACATGTACATGTGATCGGAATATCTATTAGCCTTGTTTCTGTGTTACAACGATGGAAGAGTAGAACTGTGGTCGATCAATGTCTGTATGTTTCGTTTTGAGACTGTGGACGCCGATCGATCCGTGGTACGATGAGAGTTGATATACCGCTCAATGCCTCTGTGCAAACGCCTCCGAGTGTATATCTTAGTTTTGAACCACACATTTCTTTTAACCACATGATATATGTACCATATATTCATAATACTTGGTACATATCAATTTTATATATATACATAATAGTAGAACACACACACGCACACACACGCACACACACGCACACACACACACACACACACACATATATATATATATATATATATTATATATATATATATATATATGTGTGTGTGTGTATACTTTAAAGTTGATAGTTATTTTTAAACTAAAATTCATATACATGTCTATGCACAGATGCAGAGTCATCATACGGGATGCATGTGTACTTGTGCAACTATCATATACATCTATTTTGAAATACATAATATTTGTATCTATGTACTTGCCGCCGCAGCCGAATTGGGAAAAGTGACCTATAAGAATAAAGCTGCATGTAAACTCGTTCATTCGACTTGTCGTTTCTGATACGCAATGGAAGCCTATATGCTTTGCTTTGACCGGTACAAACCTTTGCGAAAGTTTTCATTTTAGTTTTCGCAATTCTCGGTAACCGGTTAAGTGCCGCCCTTACTGGCATTATTGTGTAAATGACAAAAAAATGGGCACGTCTTATACATAGCCACAATTTTTTTGTATACCCCTTGGAAATTCTAATACGGTTGCGACTATCAGGGTCACGTCAGATCACGGTCAATGTCGCCTCGTATCACCCGAGTTTATCGACGATAGCACACTCGCATATTAACGACACTCTAAATAGGTAGTGATATCACGAATAAAGATTATCAATCAATGGCTAATGAATGTAGTTCTTTCAACAGTACAAAGCAGTTATTATGTTGCGCACAATTTTTAAAAGTATCGCGATCAGCCGTACGAGACATAAGCGTTTATCCCGATGATTGGTGTGTGTGCGAATGCCTTGTCGGATGCATGCCCATCGTAGCCAATCCAATACAACAGTCGCTTTCCATTAAAGCGTGGGATAGAAATGCAAGGAGAGCTTGCGATTTTGGACCTTCCAGTTACACTGAAATATTATGCAAAACAGTACGTTGTTGCGCATATCTAAGGAGGGGGAAGGCCGTCCTAAATACAAAGGCTGCCCCTCTTAAGAGCAACTCCTCTGATACACTCGTACACGACAGGGCTGGTACGCGGATGCGGGGTCACCGGCTCTTTAGTACTGAGTATCACACCCGCTGACATTAGAGCTCGCCCTATACACAAGTGTGATAATCCGTCCCGGTTCCAAGCAATCATATATGTGGATAGTGCTTCGCTGTATTTAGCATCCTGGCTGATTGCAATCAGGCGCACAACATCTTCCAGCAGAGTTGAATACCACTGTCACTACAACACAATTTTGTATTCACCATACTCATCAAAACTCGCACAATGGTGTTCAGTCTTCTACAATATAATTGCGAAACCTACGTAGTCGTAAACCGGCCTGTTCCACGATTGTCGGTATACACTGTTTCCTGTTCTGTTTAAATGTAAATTGCACGCAAGCCGAAGGCACTGCGCACCAGATTTTTGTTTGTTTGTTTGAAGTTAACTAGAGTTAAAACATTTCAGATGAATGATAAAGCATTATAGCAACGAAACCCACCAAAAAGTATTCATTGTAAAATATGTGTACTTTTTATTCCTATTTACTCAATCACAGTCAATGATGGTTCCGATTGAAAATCTAGTTCGCCATGAAGTTAGCCATGGTACGCTTCATAGTCGCGCGTGCAAGGTCGTATGTATTGACCCACTGATCGTCCCAGGCAGCCTGCTTGTCGCCTCCATTCTGCTTTAGTGCCGTGGCCATGCCCGCAGCAATCTCACCGCAGAGCTTGAGCTCGGGATCGCTGTTGTCCACCTGCTGCTGCTTCTTGGTGAAAATGCGCATGCGGTCACGCGCCATCTTTTGCATTAGAATACGCGAGTCTCCCTCGGCGAACTTGCAGCACTGCAGTGGTAGCAGGGGGTTGTTTAGCTTTGTGTAGGTATGTGTGGATGGTAGCTGGATGGTGATATGTACAAATGAACAGAAATTGCTAACTATATTTTCAATAAAAACCGGCATACGACCGTACATCCCATCGATATTTATGTGCATTTGCACATGCACACATAGTGGTGCTTCTACAATATTGTGTACAAATGAACAGAAATTGCTAACATATATTTTCGATATAAACCAATATACGACCGTACATCCCATCGATATATATGTGCATTTGCACATGCACACATTGTGGTGCTTCTACACATAAATATTCACCACCAAATGCACCCCAAATGAATGCCCAATTAGTTGATACACATCGCCAAGTCCGCAATCACCAGAGATATAGCACGTTCTTATATATATATATACATATATATGCGTATGTGTGTATATATCATAGGTAAGTATAGGCGCGCGCTATCGACACCGTAAAGATACCATGTACAGTTGAAATTCCACCATTTATTCGTGGTACATATCCCGTCAAAATATCGTTTTTTAATCAATTTTGTATTTAACGCATGTGTTCAAGACTTTTAAAAAAATTATAACCGTAAGACCGTTACCAGACTGGTACATGATATAGGCAACCACGGTATATATATATATATATATACATACATAATACACACACACACATATATATATATATAGATATATATATTTATATGCATTATATTAAGGCTTAAATCTTCACAAACTTGTCCCAAATACTGTGAATTGTGAAAGCACTCTCATACGATTCAAAAATCAACGGATATGTTTTGTGTATTAACTATGTATAACCACCAATAACATAGAATACTCTGTATGACAATGACGCACGACACAGGGTGAATCATCGAGTGAGTTAAGATTGTACATGACAGACCGACAAACAGGTTAGTATTGAGAACAGTTAGATACACACGGCCACGATTTATTGCGTTTAGACAAATCCAATTCGAATTTTCCCGAGTACAAGTGTAGGACTATGCCAATATCTCATACAAAAGCTTGATTATTGAAGCATTTGTGTAATTGTGGACGCTTTTAGTTTCTCAAAATGATAGACAATACTTAAGGAATGTGATTATATGCAAAGGTATTCGATAACAAACACAAACACGTTCTATAATATTGATTGAGAATAGTGACATAAGAATTCTAGATTGATTATGTCACGTACAGTCACCAACTATCAAGCAATTGTTCGGTGGATCACATCTTGCGCATTTATGTGAACACGGGATTTATGAATATATTGATACACACATACATAACATACACATGTATTTGTGCCTTGACCATATTCTACAAGACATGTATGCCTTGCAACACGACGGTATCTCAGCCTCGATAACCGTATGCCAAACACAACAAAAAGATCTCACACCACATTGCACAATAAGATTTCAACTTAGCACTTTCATATTTGCTTACCTGTAAGAAGTCCAGCTGTTCAAACCCAGTCTCGGCCATGAGCGCATAGGAGCCAACCTCCTGCTTTAACCTGTGTGTCAACTCGATGCTCTGCTCCACACCCAGTACCTTCGCGCATGCAATAGCCTCAATCAAATTAAGCGAAGGCAGCTCGTGCTTCTTAAGCGCTTCACTGAGCTCAGCCTCACATTTCGCCACGAATTTTGTCAGGTTTGTATCGCGTTCGGCAGCTTCGGCGTACAGGGCCTTCAACTGGGGGATGTCTGTTAACATAGGGCTTCCCTCGGGAGCCCAGCATTTCTTGTTATCACTGTACTCTTTGGTCATGCGGAAAAGCTCACGTGAGAAACTGAGTGCTGCCTGTGCAACTGCAACACGACCGGTGAACAGACGCTGTCCGATCATCTGCATGGGTACAATACCCTTGGGTGCAGGCTCGTAATCACCACCACTGCTGATTCCACCGAAGCGTGAAAGAAGTGTATCCTTAGGGATGGTTACATTGGTCAAGCGAATAGAAGCGTTATCTAGATCGTTCCCAACAGTCTTGCGGCCCATATCGAAGATCTCGACACCCTCAGCGAGTTTGCCGTCCGTACGCATGTCTAATACGAACCCGTGGCCACCCTTAGATTTGCCATCTATGTGCAAATCAGCAAAGATAAGCGCTTTGTCAGCAACATATCCCTGAGAGATCCAGTTCTTCTCGGAACCCTCTCCCGGCGTGTTGAGTGTGAAAGTCTGTGTACCGTGATCGTAGGTAGCGGTAGTATTAATCACCAGACCACTGTTAACACCAGCAAGCTTCTCAGTCAAACCAAAGCAGCCTAGCGTACCTTCGCTTTGCATAACATCCAAAGCCGCTCTCTGTTTGTCCGTGGCTAGACCCAGGATAGTGCCAGCAAACAGGTTGTACTGCACTGTGAAACGGATCCAGAACCCTGGGCCCAACTTGGGGGCGTGTAGGGCGAGGATGCGATGAGCCTCGAAGAACCGCTCAGGATTATCACGCAGGTCTGTGAAACGCAATAGACCACCTTTGATCAGCTTCCGCAGCTGGTCAGAGGACTCTGTGTATGTGAGTTTGTGGTCAATATGCTTGACAGCATCGGTCCACCTGTGCTTCCACTCCTTCATGGACATGTTCCTGATGTACTCACGGTCTGCGTCTGTATTGGAGACAGTCTCGGCAGCACTGGACATGCACTTCCTCTGTGCGTACTGCAGTGATGCGCATCCGATGGCTCTGGGCGCATACCTTAGCGACGAGGTGGCTTGGCGAGTGAAAGCAAACAATGACATGGCCGTATATGTGGGCGAAATCCTGTAAATGAGACGGATGTATATACTATACACTGCTGATTCGTATCTCACTGGCCATCAGTAAAAATATACATATATATAAATACGTATATATGATTAAACTTCATATACTCTGCATATCTGCGTCCGTCACAAATACATAGCGGCTATACGCAGTCACGCAGGTCGCAGTGTCACAAGAAGTTTGACATTTGACAAGAAAGGTCCAAATGATCATTTTTTTTGTATATATTATAGAGGGGGTTG
>LUCW03001902.1:60000-90000 GCA_001586965.3 Sphaeroforma sirkka | reverse complement strand
ATATGATATATATATATTATATTTATATATAAAATATATATATATATGTATATAATAATATATATATATATATATATATATTATATGCACAAATAATGCAACATGCACATACATATTATATGACATTAATTTTGAAACCTTTATATATATATATATATATACTTATAACCCTTACATATATATATATACAGTCACAAAAAAAAGAAACACACACACATCATCATAATGCGCTACATATATATATATATATATATATATATATATGTGTGTGTTTATACCTGCATACATATTACACAATATCATACAATGCATGCAATGCACGCACAATAATAATATATATATATATATATTATATTTATATACACGTTTATACATACAAACATAATATATATATATATGTATATATATGGATATATATTTGTGTTTTGTTTGTTTGAACATATAAACATATAAACATATATATATATATATATATATAATAATAATATAACACACACACACAATACACAATACATATGTATATATATATATGTTGTGCACACGCACGCATACATCATGTGTAATATCATTATTATATATATATATATATATAATATATATATATATATCATAGCATCTATCTATAATATATATATATATATATATATATATATATATATATATATATATATATATATATATATATATATATATATATATATATATATATATATATATATATATATATATATATCATATATATGTATACACACACACTCACTCTCTCTCTCTCTCTCATCACACACACACATATATACATATATCCATATGTTATATACATATATACATATATCCATATATCCATATGTTATATACATATATACATATATACAGTCATATACCCATATACCTATACATATGTACATGTGACAGATATACATAATATATACGTACATACACACATATGGGAGACGACCAAACTCAATTATCCTACCTTCTTGGCTGACTTGTGACAGAGTATTTCATGCCCTTCCGCTTTGTCACTGAAATACTTTTTTTCCAAGCCCCTCCCCACCCCCCTGTGGAACGTATATGGTTTTTGATCGGAAATGTTTAAAGCCGTGATATTGAATAGTCTTTGAACATTGATGGATTTCAGAACTTTTAGATTCTGCTGATGAAATCCTGAAATTATCTCGATCATCGCCTGAAATGTCCCGATAGAACCTTAATACTTTTCTATTCATAAGTTAAAACTATTTTGCGATTTCAGGCGTTGATGGGCCCTATCCTACGTCAGCAAAGAGATGCGTACATATGTGGTTTCGCTCTTTTCTTCTGCTTGTAAGTGATAATTATTCACTCATGAACCTTGCAAGTGTATCCCTGGTTTTCTGCTGTAGGGTTTAATTATATGTAATTCTAGTGTGTTGCATCTGTAGCACAGTTTTGGTCATGTCATACAGTGGTGCGTTCACGAACATTGCATAAACAATGTGTGTTTTTCTGCATGTGGTTAGCTTTCTCTATTTACTTTAGCGTGAGTTTTTTATTATTTATGACAGGTCACTATTGCATGTATTTCGTTGTTTACTTGCTTGTAAGTGACAGCACAGGTGCGTGTATACATTCGTCGGTTGTTAATCCACATGCATCTGTATATTGCTACTATTAGGGCATCACGTAGTAGGATTTCGGAGTGCTATATAGTTGTCATGTGTGGTGCTCTAGTCACTCAATAATTGGCGTTGTCCGTGTGTCAGACAGTCTGTCGGTTTATGTGCATGTGCAAGCGCAAGCTGTGTGGATGTTGTTGACATTGCATTCCTGTACGGGTGGATTTAGAGTGACATTTGCTACATATTTTTGTCGTTGACCATCATCAAAGTGCATCCGTGACTATAGGCTTATATATAAAGAAGACATGTGCACCATAGCCACACTTGTATACTCACTTATGTATACAAATATATAGCTGTTCTTTTATAATCGCGGACTCTAAAGGACAAGTAGTCGTGTGGCGCGGTTCATCCAAGCTTAGATAGTTATACGAGTCCCATACATATGTATTTACTCACCATCTCATGCTTTTGTACTCTGGCCTTCGAACTCAACAGGATTATACCCATGGTGTTCTCCATGGCCCGTGACCTGAAGGCGGTCAATCAGGTAAATTTTTTCAACTCTTGTGCGGCAAGGCGTTATTTGTGTATATACTGAGGACTATGCCTATGCATATGTGAGTGTATGTATCAAGAAGTCTCAACAATGAGTAACAATGAGTGATTGTCGCCGTGTATGTGTGGTGCGAGGTGTGTGAGCGTGAGTAAGTGAGATGGCCTATATGTGCTAATTCATTTGTTGTCAATAATCCGACAAATTCCAAATCGCGCATACTTTGACCTCTCAATCGGTCAGGTGCAGCTATACATGAGCACGGACCGAACTTGTTCATATGTGTGTATGCTTTCGAATTAAAACACAATGCTTACGAATTAACACACAATGCTTTCGAATTAATACACAATGCTTTCGAATCAACATACACATAAAGTTATGAGTGTTTCTAAAGTTTTTTTCGTGTGTGCGCTGTTCTCATACCGCGTGTATTTTCATCCCCTCTTTAGCTTGTGAGTGACAACCCCAACCTCAGACCCAGAGTGGCCCCGGTTACGGGCGAAACCGCCAAATCCAAATAAGGAACTCGCTATATCCAAATAAATGGGAGGGAGCCTGGGCGGAGTCGATACCGGTAATACTGCGAGCCCGCCATTCCATTGGAGTGCGGGTTTAATTGCCTGAAAGTGTCGCTGATATGATAATAAAAGTATACTGAATGCACATGCAGGTCTTTTTTGATTGATGTTTCAGCTTTCGAGCCCTGGACCAAGTCTGTGGTTGTTTCGTACTTGCAATCGGCGGTGTGTGCTTGTACTTGTAGTCTTAGTCTTGTAGTGATCTCGATGACCTCTTGCGCCGTGTGCATCTAGCGCGTATTTAATGTACCTTCGTTGACAACTAGGTTGACGGAGGTTTGGTTGTCATGTTCCTAGTGGTGAGTTGTTAGTATACGTTGTATGTCCGCCTCACGACTGTTTAGCATGTCCTCTTGTACTTGACGATGTCGCAATGCTAATCGATTCAATTGGAATGTGTAGAACTTATTCTGTACTGTTGATTCGTGTGTTGCAGACACAGGCAGTGTTGTGAACGTGGCTTGTGTATTTTTTTTTGTTGGGAACTGGTGACGGAGTACTGCTGGCCAAGGACCCTGTGTGCTCGAAGGCAGATTCAAACAGTGTTTGCTCACAATTGTTATTTCAGTAACTTGTAGTGTTGTTAATTCGATTGATAGATTGTAAGTTGTTGTTGATAAAGTGAGTACCTGTGCGTCGAGACTTTTAAACCGTGCCGAGGCTTGTTGTATGGCATTCGTCCCTAAGATTGTTGTGTCGGCAGCAGTGTGGATGCCTCCGATTGGGTAGTTTGGTATTCATACTGGGTGACGTTTGTGTGTACAGTTTTGGTGTTTGTTGTACTGCACACGTTACGTGTATGAATGTGATCCGTAGGGTCTATTTCACGGCTCTGATAACACAGCTAATGAAGGAACCTAAAGCATTTCACTAACGTGTGGATCCCTCAAACCATGATGGCAGTTGTGGTTCTGAGAATTAAATTATTCTGATTGGTCAATTGATGTTTGCCGGGATCAATGTGGTCTTTTATTTCAAAACAAAATTATAAAAAAAAAGAGAAAACAAAATCAGAGAGTAAAAAATCAGGCCGAAATCGAGTGATTTCATTGGATGTAAGCATTCACCATCTACTTCTTGGTGAAAGGCCAAATGTGAAATTGTGAATATGTGACTGTGTGTCTGAAGTGTATTTTGTTTTCTTTTGTTTTTTTTTTAAAAATACATAGAGAGCACCTTGTGACTAAAATAAAAATCACTGACTCGTCCTTACTGCTGGGGGGAGTGAGGAGTCTGCACAAGTGCTGAGTGCCTGAGTGCGAATCTGACGGCTGACCGTGCTCACTCCCCAGCAGAGGGTTCAGGGGTCAGCGCCTGAGCAGGTGCTGGCCAGCCTGAGCCGGGTGGTTGGCACTTAGCTGACATCATATGGCTAACATTTAACACTGTATGTAACTGCCTCTTATGGACAACTTCAGCAAATATCTGCTGGCACGCCTGGCAGTTAAAAAGACACTATGAAAATACTGAATAGATAGAAATTAGAAACACTGATTGAAACAGCTATCAGCTATTTCATATATAAAGGTAGTGTGGACAAATCACTTTTAACTATTTATCAAATCCACTGTATCCACATCGTCTTCATCGAGTAAGCTGGAGTTTTAAAAATATTTTATAAGGGGTGGGGGGGGTGAGGGGAGGAGCTACCCTGGAGGCTGGAGGCTGTCGGCTGGCGGGGGCCCTGGCGCCTGGCGGCGTGCCGCCTGACGGCCTCCCTGGGAACACGACTGGGTTCATACTTCAGACACATCACTGATGACTGATCACACCTCTTGACCTCTTCTCTCAAAGATCCTCGAGTTGTGATAAAACAAAGCATCAGATATAATATGGACAAATGAATCGGCTGTACGAATCAGCTGATATATCAGCCGGCCAACAGCCATACATCCTCTGATAATTTTTAACGTGTTGAAAATGAATTAGATGTTGCATATATAAGCTGTGTATAATATTCCTCAACAGTTTTATATGAATACTATTTTTAAACACCCAGTAGAAAGACATATAAGATGTCGCAAATAAAAAGTATCGGTTCCTTTCGAAAATGGAAATATGTCCAAATGACTTTGGGAGTAAAAATTAAACAGCGGAAGCCAAAAAGAGGAATTCAGCTTCGTCATGCATTTCAAATCTTGAAATTTCAAATTTGATCCATAGTCGTTGTTAGGAATATGCTTGCAGTTTGAATAGTTCATCCGCGAATAATGTGTATTTAGAATTTAAGTACGTCTATCTCATAAACGCTTGATATTGATTCTTCCAATACTTTAGTAGTGGTATATATGAAGTACACAGTTGCTAACAATTTTGTTAATATATATCAGCAGCCTCATTGGAATAGCACGCACTGTGACATGTATGCTCATAATCATCTCTCACAGGTGATTGTCAAACATGAGTCTTCTAACGTGCGATTGCTTGAACGTAAAGGTACACTAATTTTTTGATATTAGCATTGATTTAATTTGACAATTCTATCATGAAAACCTCCTATATATATATATATATATATATATATATATATATATATATATATATATATATATATGTATGTATATATATATATATATATATATATATATATATATTTATATTATATATATATATATATATATATATATATATACATATATATATACACATAACACAATACACACATCATAACAATAACGCACACACACATCATCATATATGTATATATATATATATATATATACATGCGTACATAACATGCGTTATTGCATTACGTATATATGTGTATATATATGTATATAATATATATATATATATATATATAATAATGTATATATATATATATGTATGTTGATGACATATATATACATATGCATATATATATATATATATATATATTATATATATATATATATATGTATATATAATATATAATAATATATATAATATCATATCAAACGCACACACGCACACGCGCACAATACTCACACGCGCACATCACGCACATCATATGTAATGCTGCTACTACGTACGTACGTACGTTCGTTAATATTCATACATGTATATAATATATAATTATATATATAATATAATGCGTACGCTTGCTCGCGCGCACGCACGCACGCACGTAATATAATAATATCATAATGTCAATATCATTATCAATATATATATATATATATATGCATATGCGTATATGATATTAATAAATATATGTACATGTTAACGTGATTATATATTTTATTACGTACGTACATACATTACATACGTACGTACGTACGTTACGTACGTTATTACGTGCGTACGTGCGTACATATGCGTATGCATACATACGTACGTTTTGTATGTACATGTTTTGGTTTGTTATGTTGATTTTTCATATGCATTTTATTACGCATGCATATTAATGCGTACGTATCATTACGTACATTACGTGCGTACGTACGTGCGTGCACGCATGCACATACGCACGTACGTACGTACGTACGTACGTACGTGCGTGCGGCATGCCGTGCATTACATTAATGGCGATGTATGTATGTGCATGTGATGATGACATGTGATGTAATGCGTGCTGCATGCATGCATCATCATCATGCACATACACACGCACACGCACAACGCGCACGCACGCACGTTATGTATAATGTACATATGTAATATTAATATATATGTATGGTATATATCATATGTTGCATATATGTAATAAATATGATACATATAATATGCTGCATATTGTAATAATACATATGTATAATATGTAATATATATATAATATCAATATGTATCTGCGTTACATGCATATATAATAATATGTTATTATATATTATAATAATAATAATAATATGTAGCCATATAATATATTAATAATAATAATAATTATAATAATATATAATAATAATAACTATAATATATAAAATATATGTATAATAAAGCATATTATTATACATGCAATGTGCATGTATATATATGTATATGTAATAATATGTATATATAATAATATATTAATAAAATAAAACTATATTGGTAAACAAACGTGTACATGTGTATGTATATATGAATTCATGTTTGGCAATAATTTGTGGTTACGTGCATGGTATTCCACATGATATGGCATAATATGTTAATAATAATAATATTATATACACATACATGCATGTAATAATACCATAATATGTATTACGCATACACGTATGTAACAACATCAATAGTCATCACAATATGTTATTGTATGTTATTATTATATTATGTATTATGCTACAATATATGGACAATAATGACAATCATATGGACAATGTGTATAATGTTATATACATACATGTATATATTATGTATTATTAATATAATATTATTAATAATATTATATTATTATAATAATATATATATGTATGTATATATGCATATACATGCATGCATCAATACAACATGCATTGCTGTATATATGTATATATATGTGTATATATACACACACACATGTAATATGTATACATATATATATATGGTTATTATATATAATATGTATATATATATATATATATATATATATATATATATATATATATATATATATATATATATATATATATATATATATATATATATATGAATGTATATATTTTTTATGTATGTATGTATATATGTATATATGTTTGTATGTGTGTTTGTATGTATATTTATTTACATGTGTATTTTTGTATAGTATCTTTGAGTCATAACTTACCTTTTTCACATTTTTCGTCTCCTATCGATCAGTTGTATACAGCTTCTCCGGTACACCATGATCTCACCAAGTTCACGTTGCCTAGGAACTTGGCCCGTCTAGAAGAGTTGGACCTGTTTTTCCAACATGTGTCTATCCACCGATTTGGTCTCGGCGGTATTAAGATCGTAAGTATGAGTTCGATGACGCGATTTTTGCCCCGGGACCACAATGTTTTGAACATTGTATTGTTTGTGAAGTATATATGTTATTGTATATACATGCTGATAGTACCTTCATCACTGTGCATTTCCTCATCTGTGTGCCGGGGGTGGCGTAATTACTGGAAGTGATAGAACTATGATTTCATATGTATGTATTGGATATTAGGTAATACACCTTTAGACAATGATAGATTACAGCAGTTATGTCCATTTCATAGCCCATTGCATGTAGATGTATACTTTTATTTATTGTAGACAAAAATAGAGGCATGCATTAGCTGTGTTCAATTGTCGTCCGAATACATATACAGTTACTTGTGGGGCATATTCAACTCTAGTCATAGTATATAAATGTTTTATGAATGTTGTGCATCTACAACTACTCATTCGTTATTTATTCGTTATACGTATAGATATGAAGTACAGCCCAAAACGTCTGCATATACAGGAGTGTACGATCACTGATATATTTTAATGTACGATACCAAGTCAGTGAGTCTATCTGCACTCATAAGAACAACCTTATTGACGAGAAACATGCAGACGGGGGCAGAGTAATGGGACCACCTGTATGTTAATATACATCCGCACCCTAAAAATATCTACTACAATGTATGACTTCTGTATATACAGTATATGTCCAATGGTTAGTATATATGCCAGCACTTACATTTAAAGATGAATCATGAATGTGTCCTTGTATTCGGTATTTACACTCACAGGAATAACCTCGGGTGACGAGTAACAATCAGGGGAATGGAAGGTGCCGCCTCTTATCACAATACATCAAGAACATCGCATTAGTATATTTTAATCTACTCACAATCGCATAGTAGTAAAATACATAATCACAAAGTTTACGCAATACATGCCTGCACTTACAGGAACAGCCGCGGTTGGCGAGTAACAGGCAAGCAGAAGAATGGTGTATCTTACGCTGTGACAACTGTGCCATGGACATATACGCAGCGGAAGATGCGCACTTGCTTAAAGGACAAGAGGGGACTTGGTAGTGGACAGATGCTGGTGTCTATGACACTTACGGTATGTTGGTATTTGTTGTTGTTGTTGCTTATATATATATATATATATATATATATATATATATATATATATATATATATATATATATATATATATATATATATATATATTATATGTATATAAAAAAAAACAAAAAAAACACACACACACACATATATATATATATATAAACATACATATATATATATATATATATATATATATATATATAGTGGCATATACATACACACACAATACACATCATCACATATGTATTATGTATATATATGTATATACACATGCACACACACACACACTACACACATGCATATATATATATATATATGCATATATATACATGCATACATACATACGCTGCATTACATATATGTATATATATATATATATATATATATGTATGTTTATATGCATTACATATATGCCATATATATATATATATATATATAATATAGATACATACATATATATATATATATATATATATATATATATATATATATATATATATATATATATATATATATATATATATATATATATGTTGTATTTTCATTGGCGTGTATGCGTTAACATGTGTGTGTGCGCGTCTATGTGAAAATTCAATTATAAACGTAGCAGACGAACCAAAATGAGCATCTGTGTCTCTGTGCTGCGTTCTTTAGTTTCGTTAATTATGTTCATACATGGGTTCTGTATCTGCTCAAAAGCATTTCATTTTCACTGCTCCGGTAGTTCTATGTATTCATCAGGTGTTTCTCTACATAAAAGCGAAATATGAGTTGACAGTACACTCAGGTTGTAGGTGTAGAATAAATCTTTCTCCACATGCTATGGCCAATTGGGGTATGATGCCCCATATATAGTATTATTTTCTGGACCTGTACAATGCAACAAACACGGAATTACACTGACATACATACTTATATTGAGATACACGCATAAAGCTATTATAAAGTGACAATCTGCATGTATATATTGTTTATATCCTACACCGTGATGGGCGAGGTAGGTATCTACAAACTCAGTGTATAGATCCATGTGCAAGTACACTAACATCTACATATGCATACGTGTACAAAAATCGCATGTATCTTATATAGTGCAACGAACAGGATATACAGACATGCAAAGAACAGCCGGATTATTCGGCGGTGTTCAAAATGATTCTCAAAGATTCGGTGGCGTCGGATCAGCTGCCAAAAGGTATGCGGAGGGGCACGCGAGTGAGATATGTGGTAAACATGTGCGCTTTTATGCATGTGTGTACATCTAGTACTACCAATGCACAGACAAATATGCCTGCAGACATCTAGTTGTAGTCAAATCTTCACATGTCTGTCTTATGTATTTATAGCTACTATAGTTAAGCTATACCAGGTCCGTAAGTGGGTATCGGGCTGTACAGTTTGTGTGTGTACCTGTACGAAGCCCAAGTGTGAATCTGGATTACTCAGGAAGTGTGTGTCTGCATGCATGGCACAAGAGAATTCTGTTTCTATCGTGAGATGTTATGTGCCCACGGCCTGAATGTGAGCTTGGCGGGTATCTACGTTCGTTCGTGTGCGTATTCGTTGGGTATGAATGTGCTTCTGTCGATATATTGCGAGTATAACGGTGTTTGTGGGCAATCCCCTCACATACAGCCCGATACACGAGGAGAATGGGCAATGCACCACTGGCGCAAGCATACATGCTCAACAAACAAAAATATGTTCTACACAGGCACGCATATTTAGCTCTATTAAGGGGTTTATAGTTCACGCCTGGATATAGATCTCTAGTCATGGATGTTTGCTCCTTCATTGAGGTTTTCACGGTACAAGTTTTCTATACAAAACCACCCAATTTGCCCATGGCTCATTTGACCATGATTATTTGGTAGTGGCGTACGATATAAGCCCATTGCCTATTTGGCATAACCACCTGATCTTCGTAGTTTGCAAAAGGCAAATATGAGTGTGACTATTGATTCTGATAATTGTAGAAATTATCATTGAGGGAGAGGAGGTAACGAACTTCTTAGGCTTGAAAGGCAATTTTATTGATCCAGTTTTCTGGTGTCAGTATAAGGCCTGGATCCTTCGTCTCAAAAATTGGACCATCAATAGTCTTCAATGTAATTATTTTGATCGCCTCTTCGCAGTCGAGCATACGTTCCAGACTCTCCTGCTGACAAACATCCACTCACACTACCTTAATCCCCACAGATGTACTGGAGCAACCTAAGTGGTGCCTGGACCTACTGACATGTATGTATATATATAGTGTTGCAATGCCGTTTTCTATGGAGGTCTTGTTTGATACTTGTTAATTCATTTCATAGATGTTTTATGTATCCTAGTTTCATCAGATTTTGTTCTTATTTTGCGCTGGAATTCAGGCGAATCAGAATTTGGTGTGTATATGCGCCAGTGTATATTGGATATATACTTTCCGTGCAGAGCCATACCATATCACATTCTTGAAATGAATACGTATCCCAAGCACATTTGTTGTCATAAGCTCATCATGCAATTTATCTGTCTTATGTATTTGACTTACGGCGCCACTCAGCAATGCAGCAGCAGCTGAAACAAAACTTAGATGACGAGGCGAAGGCCACAGAAGACAGGATAAGGCAAGTTGGATATGAATTCCTGTGCAAGATTCTGTGTGTACATTTTTATGAGTATATATATATATATATATATATATATATATATATATATATATATATATATATATATATATATATATATATATATATATATATATCTATATGCGTGTGCTTTTATATATAGTTTATATAATATATATACATACATTATATATATATATATATATATATATATATATATATATATATATATATATATATATATATATATATATATATATATAAAGAATATATATACATGTATATATATCTATATCTATATCTATATATGTATAAGTATGTATATCAATGTACATATTATTCCAATATAAGATGGTACGTCTGTCGGATACAGTTGTTTGCACGAAAAAAGGTTGTTGAACTATTGCTATACTACAGAGCAGCTGTGAGTCGTCTATAAAGGGAGAAATCATACCACAAACATCTTATATATCCATACACATTCAATCCCGAATACACAATAATATTCTAAAGCTCTATCTATCTTCACACGCCACCCGAACTCGCAGGCGTTTCAGTGAAAAGCAACGTTCAGCGCTCAAATCGTATCAAAGGAGAGCTGAGAGAGATAAGAATGTGCTCTACAACCTCATTTGCGCCAACCTGTCGCGACGCGAAGTTGTGCCGCTCAATGAACACGAGCTGGATCGTACGGCAGGTGAGGATTCTATATACTTTGTCACGCGTTTATTGTATGTAGATAGGAGTTTTTTGGTATGAACTATACATGCATCATATCACACACACACACACACACACACACACACACACACACACACACACACACACACACACACACACACACACACACACACACACACATACACACACACACACACACATATATACATATATATATATATATATATATATATATCCGTTGCTGTGCCTCTTACATGTGTGTGGTTCTCTATGCGTCTCGTGCACATGGGATAGCCTTGCATCCGCTGTTGTGGATAAACTCTACACCTGATTATAACCGTTAACAGCGTAGACCCGGGGCAGGATATATCAGTGGTGAATATGAAGATCTGTTTAATTGCTGAGTAGCTATGGGGGTAGGCGCTAGCATGCACTGCTGCGGCATTGTTGTTGTGCTATTGAGACCTTCCCAAGTGACTCTATAACAGTCCTGCATTTACACATACTCTTTTTTAGGTGTGTATTTATGGTTTTGTATATATATTGCCAACCATATGGATGTACAGACGTATGTATTGACTGATAAGGTTCATAGTCGGAGCCGTGGCCCTGGTTGCCATTCCCACGCACACTTGAGCACGCTCGTTCCAAGTCTCCCCATAGAATAAGTCTCCCCATAGAATGGGCTATCCGACATCATGCAATCGTCATTCTTTTACTTTCTCATTGACAATGCCCGCGATTTTCTCTATTTATTTAAATCAAGCCAAGCAGCCTCAAACATTCTTTCCTTTTTTTCTCATATATCGAGCTCGCTCCACTTGTATTTTTTTTTTTGCGACAGGCCAAGCGGTGAAACTGGCCGTCTCGTATGAACCGTACATTCCAGGGTCGCTCACAGCACCTGCTGTCCGAGGTATGTCGTATGCATCGCATATAAATATATATATATATATATATATATATGCATAGATACACTTTTATTGTAAATTCAGGATCTAATACACGTGAAATTAATACTATCACCTATTGGGCACGTTCTTCGTTTTCAGGCACTCAGTACATGGTACATAAAAAAGGGCAATATGCAGCCCCAAACGCAGTAAACGGCTTGGGCAATACCGGGACAAAAAAGTCCAAAAAGGCTGCAAATCGGGCACAGGGAGTCCTGGAAGATGCAGTGGGTCCGTCGGAACTCTATAACAATCATTCAGGTGCGATTCCGAATCGATACTTATTAATTATACATCTGTGAAGTACGATATTAGTGTATGGTCAACCGCTAATGTCGAATTGTAATCGCACACGTGCGGTGTTGTTGCAGTTGTGGTGTTCATGGGTGCTGGGGTGTTCTTTTGTGTACAAGGTAGTGTACGGTATGAGCGATGAATGCAATGGCAATGGACGGGCTGTGATGAATTTGCGGCCTCAGCAGATTCAATGGTGTGATAGCGTTGGATGATCCAGTTCACGCTCGGTTTACGCTCGGTTCAGATTTGACATACAAGTGTACCAGTCTCGGGCACAGGTGTGTGCTTTGATTTGCCGGAGTCGGGTGCTGTTGAAGCTCTCGATGGCATACTATTTCTCGTCGTAGTTGCTTAGTGATGAAGTAGATGCGTGCTGCGTTTGGCTTTTGGCTTTTTCTTCTTTTTCTGCACTGTTTCATATCGTACTTGCGTATTGTTCTCAGTCTAGTTTTGCTCTAGATACATGGATTTGTGCCTGTTTTGGCCTTGATCGCGTGCTGATGTAGGTTAATAGTTAAGGACGGCTTGCAGTCGGAGTTATGTCTGAATCATATGGGTGTGTATTATTTTGGTGCGTAGTTCTTGGTCTAGTTTTGCTCTAGATACATGCAGTTGTGCTTGTTTTGGCCTTGATCGCGTGCTGTTCTAGGTTAATAGTTAAGGACGGCATGTGGTCGTAATTAATTCTGAATCATATGGATGTGTATTATTGTGGTGCTAGCGATCTTGGTTGCGTTGCAGATATAGAACACTGTTTTGTGTACCTGCAGAAACTATTGATATAGTTTCATTTCTCACTGTCGTTGCCATTGGTTTTTTTTAAGGGGTTATTCTCTCTGCGTTACCGTTGGTTTTTCTTCAGGGTTTATTCTCTCTACAGCGTGCGCCCACCCCTAGAACACAGCTTATTGCTTGAATCCTTTATCACTTCTGTTACCAAATCGGAGGAAGCTCGAATGATACACCTTGTTATAACTTCTCGAGTGCTGCTGCATTTTGTTACAGGTTCGCAACACAGAGACAGCATCCTACCGCGCTCAAGCAGCGATTCAATCCACAGCAGCGGCAGTAACCATGGCAACAGTGCTGGACAGCCTGGCGACGATCGGAGGAGCATTCTCTTATCCAGCGTTACACAGGCAAACACACGCAAAGCAAGCTCAGCGGATAGGAATACAGTTTCTTTCAGGTACGGTTCGAAGAGTCCCAGCCCCAGGCACGCACGCAGTATACCCCATACGAAGCCAGATGAGACGAACGGGGGCGGTGGGGGGAGCAGCACAAGCACACAGAGAGGGTCGACTGAACTACCACGCACAGACACCACGGGCACAGGCACAGGCACAGGCACAGGCTCAAGCACAACCACAACCACAACCACAACCACAACCACAAGCACAAGCACAAGCACAAGCACAAGCACAAGCACAAATACAGATGCACTCGCCGCTATACCCACAGTGGCGGATGTAAATGCACATACAAGCACGGATAGCGTCCCAGGCCAGGGCCCCGGTGCTGCTGTGGCCAGGCGCAGCGATGAGGTAGGTAGCGGCAACGGGGAGGATGATATGAACTTTCTGGAGGGGAGTCCACCGACATTGGTGCCTTCTGATCCAAAAGCAGGCACAGAAACGAAAAGACAAGCAAAATGGCAAAAGGGATCCGCTGGGGATGTGGAGGCTGTAGGTCAGGACACTGAGAGCTTGCGCGGGTATAGGGATTCACAATCTAGTAGTAGACGGAGTATAGAAGCCAGTGCGGATGGCCCCCAGTCTCACCAGCACGAGGATGGTGCTAACAAGTTCGAACTCAGTCACCGCAACCCGGCCAAGCCCAACACCACCCACACCACACGCGTCCCGGGTGCACAAACAGACGCGCATACGGGCACGCGTTACGTTACTATAGAGGGCAATGGCAGCCACTCCGAACAGGAGGATGGGCTGGGGGTGCTGGGATCGTCTCTACCCATTGACATCCCCATACGTGCCACCGTGCAGCCGTCGTTTGAGATTCCTCGGGTGGATGAAGACAACGACAGACAAAAGGTGTGTGTTTGTGTATGGCGGGAGGGCGTGCACTGACATTGAGTGCTTGTGTACGAGCAAGAGAGACTGTGTTTATATATGGATGTGTGTACATATATGGATGTGTGTTTATACATGGATGTTTGTGTTTATATATGGATGTGTGCACATATATGGATGTGTGTTTATATATGGATGTTTGTGTTTATATATGGATGTGTGTTTATATATGGATGTGTGCGTTTATATACGGATGTGTCTGTTTATATATTGATGTGTCTGTTCATATATGGATGTGTGTGTTTGTATATGGACGTGTGTGTTCATATATGGATATGTGTGCTTATATATGAATGTATGTGCTTATATATGGATGTGTGTGCTTATATATGGATGTGTGTGTTTCTATATGGGCGTGTGAGTTTTGACCTGGACCTCGAGGGAGAATGCGATGCGCTGTGGTGATGATGCACTTAGATGCTGGCTCCGTCTGGCGCTCGATGGCAGATTTATGTGTGTGTATCTACTTTTTTCCGAATGCGTGTACCTAGGGTTTTTTTCTAAGTTTGGTGTGTTTTTCAGGTAGTTTGTTTCCCCCGACTCAGTTTCGCTATAATGTGGTGCGTGTTACCAACCTTTCACTTCCTAGTTGAGAAATGCTGGCTAAACATTCTACATAGTTTACTAAACTTAGTTTTTCCCCCTTCTTACTTTCAACCACTCCACAGCCAACGGACATTGCGCGGTCTATGCACGCCTTAGTGGCCATGAACAACCAGATGTATGGACATCTACCTAGCAGGAGCAGGAAATACTCCGTTTTATAAGTGTCACTTGAGGCCCACAATTAATCTTAATACCGTAAGCTGTCAATTCAAGTCACCAAGGAGTCTCGAACCATTCTTTGACTCTGGTCGACGGGATACGCCCAGATCCATAGTACTAGCTAGACTTCAGACAGGTGCGAATTAGGCTTGCCATGTTGCAGCGATGGCTTATAATGTGCATTAGAATCCTGTACGTGACCAATGCCCAAAAGTCTCCAAATAGGTGCAGGATGCAGGACAGGTGCATGAGACAGGACAGGTGCAGAAGGCAGGGGGACATCCCAAAGGTGCCAATAGGTTTTTGGCCGTTGCTTACTGAGTGCGAAGGCATATGCTTCATTGTTTGGCACCAAATATCCACACGGCCACCTACACCCGACGAAAGGTGATGCAAGAGCCAATGCTTCACTCTCTTTCGAGCAGGGCCTGATGGGTAGTTCTATATCCGATTATGCGCTGCACTGTGGTCTGTCCCCAGGATATTTGAGTCCGGTCGTGACCCGTGCATGGGTCCCTTTCAAGGGTTTTTAGGGTTTAAGGTGTCCCTTTCAAGAGGCTGTCACATGAGGTTGGGTCCTGAGACCATGTGCAACCGTCCGCTCCGGCTGTTCAGGGGTGAACGTGCCATGTACTTTGTCGTTTCGAGACAGTTAAGACCACACGCTGATACTAGCCTGCCCAGGGCAGTAAGTACCTGCACACCCCCAGCCACAGTTTCAATCCAATTAGTACAGCCATACTAATGTTTACAACAGACCAATTAGTTATGCTATAGCGGCCGGACGAGTGTATTTCCTTACGCTCGATTAATTTAGGATATGTCACAACTCGTGCAACGAGTTTCCCATAGCTCAATAAACGAGGTTTATAAGTCCTAACGAGACAGGCAGTAGATATATATCGCCCGACCTATGCAGAAATAGTCTTAACACAGCCGTTCGACAAAAGAAGTAGGTTCTCGTATACTGACTGACCTGGAGTATTCTAGTCTGGTACGAAAGTATACAAATTGATTTGCTGTATATATTTACGGTCGTGCAGTGCACTTGGTGTACACCTCGTGGACTCATCGAACTATGATAACTTGTTCATTTAGGGATAGGGTGGTACAAGCAGTATAAGTGGTTGGTGGTTAAAGGGTCAGGAAAGGTCAGGAGATTCTTAGCAGAGCTACCGATTGGTAATTTGTGGTCAACCGAGCTTGTTAGGCTTTACTCAATTTGAACTTAAGCTCATACTTGTATATATATATTTATATATAGATAGATAGATAGATAGATAGATAGATAGATAGATAGATAGATAGATAGATAGATAGATAGATAGATAGATAGATAGATAGATATAGATATAGATATAGACATAGATATAGATATAGATATAGATATAGATATAGATATTTATATACACACACACACACGCACATATATATATATATATATATATATATATATATATACATATACATATATATACATATGCATACATACACACACGCACACACACACACGCACACACACACACATATATATATATATATATATATATATATACGCAGATGCGCAGACACGCACATATAACAATACACATATCACATATCATATATATATATATATAATATATATATATATATATATATATATATATATATATATATATGCTATATATATATATATAATATATATTATATTAATATGTATATATGTATATGTATGTATTATAATATATATATATATATATATATATATATATATATATATATATATATATATATATATAATATATATATATATATATATATATATATATGTATATATATGTATATGCTACATACACATACACACATGCACACATGTATATATATGCATATATATATATATATATATATATATATATATATATATACATATACATATACAATGTATACATATGCCATCGTCAAATTGTAATCACAAGCCTGTGTGTTCTGATCTGTTCATGAACAATGCTAAATACATTGTGACCACACAGTGTTTATCTTCGAGGAAGCACCATGAGTCTATGACTTTACGTATTGTCCCCTTCATGCTTTAGCACTCCGACGGGATACTTGGCCAGAAACGATCCGATTCGATTAGACGACCATATGTCAATATTGGCAACTATACAAAGATCTCCCGACAACAGCTAGCTATAGTTGATATGTTTTCTCGTTGAATAATCTCTTCTGTTATCCTGTTAACTTCTAGGGGCAATTTCTCTGTTATCACATGTCTATTCTCTGGGACAATCACCTGACACCTCTGATATCATATTTACTCTTTGGGGGAATCTCCCCTGCAAATGATACGTTTGTTTCGTATTGATCAATCAATCAAGTCTAAGATGTTATACCACGATGCTCGGCGTGCTCAAATTAGCCTCATGCAATACCGGATCCAGCCCTGGACCCAGTTTTTAACTCGGCTCTATTATACTTTGATGAATGAGAAGTAACTTAGCTGGCTTCTCGTGCGTACTATTGCCTCTGTGCATGAGCTATTCAAATAGTCTCAGCCGTCAGATTGCAGAATGTTTACGGACAGTTGTCAGCTCGCCTATTCTTGAACGAGCGCGGCCCGTTGTCTTATTCCAATGATAGGAAAGTACGCAGGCACAGAGATATCCAAGTCGCTCCATTGAATAAGTTGCTGTTTAGCAACGTACTGTCCGTGTGCCCATATACTATCTCACAACAAATCACGTGTTGTAAGTACGATTGCTTATACATACTAGATGATTTGTTGAGTTTTCGTTGCCCATATTCAATATTAAAGCTCCGTAGTCGGCTGCTACAGCATTTGCGCATGTCGCGAGTGGATGGAGTAATACCAGAGCAGAGCCACGGCTATCAAGAACACAACTACCATAGATTTTGCAAAACACGAAACATTATTTCATATGCCACACGCGCAAGTCCGTGCTGTTTAGTGAGAGCATTGACCACCTCAGATAAAGGCTGACATTTCACACAAAATGCCAGATTCTTCCAGAAAGCGACTTCTTTATGAAATCTTGCTGAATACTTGATAGCTCACTTGCCAGTGCGCCTTCACGTTGCATCAGAGATTGGACAATCTCTCTGCTTTGTGCCAGCTCGTTCGCGAGGTTTTCCTCTCTGCGCAAGAGCTCCTTGCACACACCTAGCATCTTCCCTTTGCTACCTGAGTGGCCCATATTCAGTTATATATATACAGTGTGAGTGTTGGCCAAGTCTTCACCATGTGACAGTGTGTGTGAAGACTTGCTACGTGTGTAGCTGTTCCGAGACAACAGCATTTTATAATTTAATTTTTACTCGTGTATTTATCGTGAAATCTCTGCTGTCTTGGTATTTACTCTTTGTCATGATTTTGTTTTATTTACATTTCACTTTCTTCCTTGAGTTTTATTTTCTAATTTTCAGAAGGCTACTGGAATCAAACATCTTTTGTCTTTGTTTCAAGGCATTCTGCTTTTTAGTACAGTGATGTCCGTGTGGCAGTGCCCATACACAGAATAACGTGCTGTAAAGCAAAGACTACAAGAATTGTTGAGTTCTCGACACTTCTCTCTGGTCATCTTCAACATGAAAGCTCTGTAGTCGGCTGCTACCGTATTTGCGCACGAGGGGTGGTGTAGTATACTGGCGGTCACACCAACAAGAACAGAACACACCATACGTTGTGTAAGATACGAGACGCCAGTTCAATGTTCATATGCTACAACACCCGCAAGTTCGTGTGTGATGCCCAATGAGAGCATCGACCACCTCTTATACAGGTTGATACTCGACACAAAATACCGGTTTATTAGGAAGAGACTTCTTTTATAAGTTCTTGCTGACTATTTACAAACGATACGCTTATTTCGTATCGACCAGTCAATTAAGTCCAAGGTGCATATCACAATGCCCCGATGCTCGGCATGCTCACATCAACCGCATTTCTACCTCGGCCTTATTAAAGTGTGATAAACTGGAAGTACCAAATCTGGCTTCTCGTAAGTACTATTTCCTCTGTGCATGTTGTGCTGTACTGATAATCTCCGCGCATCCGGTCGAAAGCAGGATACTTGCTGGGATTGTTGTCAGCTCACCCACTCTTACAGACGAGCTCGGTCCGTTGTCGTATTCCAAGGATTTGGAAAGTACGTAGGGTGAAAATGACCAAGCCGCTTCATGGAATAAGTTGTTTTTTAACAACGTACATTCCGTGTGTGTGCTCATACACTATATCAATAAAAATAATGTGTTGCGAGTATTATTGCTCAGACTACAGGACTTGTTGAGTTTCCGTCGCCCATGTTTAATATGAAAGCTCTGTAGCCGGCTGCTACCGTATTGGCGCGTTTCGCAATTAGATGGTGTAGTATCGGTTCACAGTATACACCATCCAAGCGGTCACGGCTATCAAAAACAGGACAAACCATATATTGGTTAAGATATGAATCACCACTTCATATGCCACACCCGCAAGTCCGTGCTGCCCAATGAGAGCATTGACCACTTCAGATAAAGGTTGATACTTGGCACAAAATGCCGGATTCTTCAAGGAAGCGACTTCTATTAAAAATTCTTGCTGACCACCTGATACCTCACTTACTAGTGTTTCTTCACGTTGCAGCAGGGATTGGGCAATTTCTCTACTCTGTGCCAGTTTGTTTGTTAGGTTTCCTCTCTGCGCAACAGCTCCTCGCACACACTTAACACCTTCTCTTTGCTACCTGAGTGACCCATATTCAGTAATATACTACTACGGGTATTGGCCAAGTCTTTACCGGATGCATGTAGCTATTCTGAGACAACAACAGCATTTGTATTCTTTATTTTTACCTCTGGATATATCGTGGAATCTCTTTTATCAAGGGATGTTATAACTTAATGGATAGGCAATGAGATCATGGAACGGCATATATCCATATGTGGTGCCTGCCCTGGCACCCAACTTGTGATGGGCTGGCTCCACCTAAAATTTGTTTGATAAAAAACAAATTGTAAAAAAGAAGAAAAAAAAATATCAGTGAGACAGTGACGTCTTCTGACTTCACCATCCGGCATCGTTTACTCATCCGTATCAACGTTTATCTTCGGCCACACGGCATATTTACGATCGGCTATTGAAGTGGGCCCTTTTATTTAACGGATTGAGGCTAGCCTGTACCTACAAATAGAACGCATATCTAAAAATAGAATTCCCGCTTTGTAGTGAACACAGTGACTGTGGGTTGGGATTTGGGGAATGGGAATGGCTGAATGGGAACTTGAGTTGGGGTCCACATGACCAAATAATCGATTACACATTTTTCGTATTTAGAACAATGTACGGACGCAATGCTGTTTCTCTCACGACAGTCTAACTTTGTAAGTTCTATGGTATAGCAGCAGCACACTGTGTTTTGAATCTGTAGAGATCACCGCTGATAACGCACATACACATAATACAGCCTTTCAAATATTACTCGTATGGTCTATTGCTGATGAAAGTAGTATACTTTGTACAATTGCTCGTTTAAAAGTCCATGGCGTGCGACCAACTTGCAATTGAAACGGAAGGCATCTGAGAATGTTTTTAAATAATTGAAGGCTTGTATTTTAGTTTGCGTGCTGAATAATGTTTGGATATACTTCGTCCGCTCATAATTTCTGTTTATTTCCACACCCACAGATTAATCCTTAAACGTCAGACCCTCGCACACACAAGATGTCGAATGCGAAGGTGGAAAGAAAGGCTGCGTACTTTGAACGCCTTTTGAGTTACTTCGATAAGTACTCAAAATGCTTCATCGTAGGTGTCGACAATGTCGGCTCCAACCAGATGCAGCAAATCCGTAAGTCTCTGCGCGGTAAAGGTGAGGTCCTTATGGGAAAGAACACCCTTATCCGTAAGGCTCTTCGCGGTGCTATGGCCGAGAACCCCGACTTCCACAAGCTGCTTTCTGTAGTTAAGAACAACGTCGGTTTCGTTTTCACCAACGATGATCTTTGTGAGGTTCGTGATCTTATCACATCTTTCAAGGTTGCCGCCCCCGCCAAGACCGGAGCGATCGCCCCCATTGATGTGCACATCCCTGCCGGTTCCACCGGAATGGACCCAGGAAAGATCTCTTTCTTCCAGGCTCTTAACATCACCACCAAGATCCAGAAGGGTGCCATTGAAATCGTGAACCCCGTTCACTTGATCAAGGAGGACACTCGTGTCGATGCGTCAGCGGCTGTTCTTTTGAATATGTTGAAGATCTCGCCGTTCAGTTACGGTCTTAAGGTCTTCCACGTTTTCGAGGAGGTTCCCTATATGATCCCGAGGTGCTTGACATCAAGGAGGACGATCTTCTTAAAGAGTTCTCTGCTGCCGTCGCCAACGTCGCATCCATCTCTCTTGCTATCGGATACCCCACCGTGGCTGCCATCCCCCACATGTTCATCAACTCGTACAAGAATGTGCTTGCCATTGCGTGCGAGACCGAGATCACCTTCCCTCTCGCTGAGAAGGCTAAGGAGTTCCTTGCTGACCCTGAGGCTGCTTTGGCCGCTATGGCTGCTAACGCACCTGCTGCGCCTGCCGGTGGTGACGCTGCACCTGCGGCTGCTGCTGCCGCCCCCGAGCCTGAGGAGGAGTCCGAGGAAGAGGACATGGGTTTCGGTATGTTGATATTACTCTATAAGCAATACCTTTTTCGTTTGTAGTATCTAGTTGGTCAGAGGCATGGTACGGACACAGAGGCTGTAATATCTAGTCAGGGTAAAAAGCATGGAGGTTAGTCTGCAAGGTTGCAGTGTTATTTGGATAGGTATATGGTTCGTCTGGTGAATGCAAGTCTTATGTTTTTACAATAGACTTTGGCTTGATTTGCGGCAGTGATGCCTTTGTTGTTAGAGTAGTGCGCTATGAATCAATTCATTCATTGTAAATATGACTGGCTATTTCTTCAATTTGGACATGGACCCCAGAAATGTATAGTGTTTTGTATTGCTGTCAGTGTAGTTCTTTATCATTGTCACTTTCTTTGTCCGGATATCAATCAGGAAGTATTGGCTGAGATGTTTATTCTTGCTTGCTAACATTAAAATTACTCATTTTGTGTGTCGCAGGACTTTTCGACTAAACTGTTGATCAACGTGGCTTCTTGTTGACTCGCGAGAGTTGGAAAAGTGCTTCCGTTCGATCTACAATGCGGTTTGAATCGGATTTGAATCTTGGTTTACGTCACTTTCACATTGAAAGTTAGGTATAATAAAGCTTCTTTTCCGTTCATGCGATATTTTTATAAATTCAAGAATTGTCGGTGTTTGGGTGGAAGTATGAGAAAGAGTTCCGAGTGTAGCTTGTCTGTCTACTTGTCATTTAACAGTCTTGTATATTACTTCTATAGGACATCGAGAAGTAGTCAATATACAAATTGCGCTAGGTGTGGGTGTTCGTTCGTCTGCGAGTGCATAAAATATAACGCAGCTACCTATTATGTAGGTCGGGTTCTATCTGGCTTAACACAAGAAAGTATGCGGACAACAACCGGTCACTGGTTACAATTGTAGGGGTTCACTGTGGCATTTATGTCACACCCGTTACATCATGGCACGGAGACCTAAATTTCTGTTAATGTCTTAAAAGTTGTGGAGATATATATACATCCTGTATGTTTCTATATCTCATGGTTCAATCCGCGATGGATTGGCTCATCGGCCATTACTTCACAAGAACAGTTTATTAAATAAAAATTTAGATTACGAAAGCTAAGGATGTATCTAATTATTATCAAAAAATGATACGCTTGTTACTATTTACCTTCAATCAATGGACAATACTGTCGATCTGCGTTCACGCTGTGTATTTGACGCAATATTGGCACGTCAACAGAACAGCGTTGACGATATTTGAATATTTCTGCTAGCCAGGTCCTACATTTGTGAAACAAGACAGATGGCGAATGCTTACCAAGCTCTCGTACTGCACTATGAAGGATTGTATATTGACCTTCATGGTGCCCAAAATCTTGAAATGCGATTTATTTCCGAATGATACGAAGACGTGTCTTCTACCAGACTCGAGTACCAAAACATCAAACTATAATCCTCCTGGTATACTATACTTGGCCATACCCTCTCCTAATTATTCAATAAGTCGGCCCTTTGAAGCCTGAACGATGGGACTATCATATCTCCCCGAGATTTATGTTCGCTTATGATAAAAATATGTGTCACCCTCTAGATTTGTTTTACTTAATCATGGCATAGCCATCTTAATTATACATAGCCTTTTATATAGCCCTCTATGATCAGGGAATATGCATTTATATACAGTGTACATTATGAAATACACAGTTGAACAATGAATACCCAACAAGGCACAAGCCAACACCCAAGAATATCTTGTGTTTAGAAAAAAAAGGAATTTCAATTTTTTGGCGGGGTTTTTTAGTGGTTATTTCTTAGAGATTCAGATTGATGGGGCGCATATGACAGGTGGAATATAGATTTATAGAATCACGAATGAACAGTAGGATAGTTCTATACGTGCCTCTATTGTGGATATAGAGTCTGAACAAGTAGAAGGATAACACTATATATGCCTTTATTATGGTATAACCTGGCAATATCAGATGGCATCACTGACATCCCAAGTATGCTGTTGCCCAGAAATTAGGAATCGGTATAGGGGCTCTACTTATAAATCAAGCCTCTCAACAGTGATAAAGGAGAACTATATGCACGACAGATCATGATGTTGAATGCGCTGTGGTGTCGGAGAGTGCTGCTGTCACTTAGTGGTGTAATCTTGCTGCTTGCCATTCTGTGTGAGGGTACAGTCAACAGGCGTGAACGTGACCATATTTTGGAGGCCATTGCGCGCGATACAGAAACAATACGGATACATAAGGCAAAAGTGAGTTTTCATTGTACATAGTACACGATTATCGAAAATATTCTTACTCTACCATCGTATATAAGAACTCTAGCGTAAATTCGTGTACCTGAACATCGAGAAATGACCACGTTCCCTCACCCCATGTCTGTGCAAGTCTGGAACATAAATCAGCGTGCTTATCGCAACGGGAGAGTGGGAAATTACCATTAAGTATGTGTAATTATATGGTCCATCCTATTTATACATTGCTATATATATATATATATATATATATATATATATATATATATATATATATATATATATGTGTGTGTGTGTGTGTATGTGTGTGTGGTTTTTAGGATATATATATATATATATATATATATATATATATATGTGTGATGTGTGTTGTGCGTGTGTATTATTTATGTGTATTTAGATGTATATTCATATCTAAAAGATATATATATATATATATATATATATATATATATATATATATATATATATATATATATATATATATATATATATATATATATATATATATATATATATATATATATATATATATATATATATATATATATATATATAATGTATGTATGTATGTATGTGTCGATGTATGGGTGTGTAAATTCGTTATATTTATTATTTGTAAATATAGAGATGTACAAGTTCTTTTTATCATCAAGCTCATTATGGTATGTAAAATGTAGACCCACAGCTGAATACACGCACATTCATCATCAAGTTTTATTTTATATTTGTATCTCTCACAAATATCGATGAGCAGGACTATTGAAGATTATTGTATCCTTGTTGAGCCGATTTTGCCTCTTCTCAATTTTAAGGATTATACTGCTGGGACACTCTTCTGAACGAAGAATAGAAATATAATATATGGAAAGCACTGCTCATTTTTGTATGGATTGTGTTTCACAAGGTATTCTAACCATTTGAATATAGTTCCACCAGGTAATCTACACCAATCGTATCCTTGTCAAATACTATTTTAGAAAGTCACTTTCTCACGACTATGACAGGGCTTTTACATTTCAATCGCGGACATACCAGTGCCAAAATTTCAACTTTAACGACAATGCATAAAATATTTATAAAATTTCATATCTGATGCGACAAAACAGTTGCCTACCATTCTGTAACTTATAACTTGTCTTGCAGACTGCTGAGCTCGAGATGCTAGATGGGATCCTGCGGATGGTAAGGCACACTATAGACCAGATCTACGTATATATATATATATATATATATGTGTGTGTGTGTGTGTGTGTGTGTGTGTGTCTATATATATATGTATATATATATATATATGTATATATATATATATATATATATATATATATATATATATATATATATATATATATATATATATATACATGCATATATATATATATATATATATATATATATATATACATATATATATATATATATATATATATATATATATATATATATATATATATATATATATATATATATATATATATATATATATATATATATATATGTATATATATATAGATGTTACATATTGTATAAAGTTGTATGCATGCCGATGTGCAGATGTTCTTGTCATGTATCCTGCACTTGTATATCTATTCCGCAGATTTGATGCATTTATTAAAAAGTTGGTTTGTGGTATGCTCAAAAGTATATTTGTACTCTGTACCTTTCTGCAGACCAGTCTGGTCAGAGGACGGCGTTATAAAAGCAAACTTGTAGATACATGTATTCAATATACATGCGTGTGAGAGTACATGTATATTCATATTTGAAGTTAATGTGTCTTCCAGTTATCTGCTATGAATCGTCCCCTGTATACTGCCCTTTTGGAAACAGGAGCGATCGAAATTGGAGCGACTCGAAGAAGAAATGAAATCAAGACAGGACAAGGAAGACCGTGTGGCGGCCCTATTAAATAAAATTAAGAACAGCGAACAGAATCACGCTCACAATGATCTCCAGCACGAGCAGAACTATGACATTATCGACACGGATACATATCACAACACAAATGGCCCTATTGTGAACCCTGAAGCAGACACCAGACACAAACACGAGCATGGACATGGACATCGACATGGAGAGAAAGGGAAAGCTATAGCTGGAAACACAGACGGCGCTGCAAAGGCACGCGAGTCCGAAGTCGAACGACCCGAACATCACACCCCCCACTCGCACGACTCAGCGGATGATGAGAATACAGCGGTCCGCGGCTCAGACCCAAGCCACGCTGAACGTCGCAGCAAACAACCTTCAGATATATCAGAGTATGGCGAGAGACCGCATAAGGAGACATCGGAAGACAGAGACAGAGCCACCGCAGATGCACTGGAGAGAGCGGATCTTTCATTTGAAAATCGATCTGATATGGCAGATTCGTCAGCCGAAAACCGGTCGGATGACGCAGATACTTTATCCCAGGGCGAGTCAGACGAAAGAGACATGTCAGATGGGAATCATGATCTATCTAGCAATGGCTTGGATAACTTCGAAGAGGCGGTACGTGTGTTGGTGATAGTGACGGTGTATCAAAGAACACTCGCGCGATGTGGGGACAGGACTGTGAAAGATCTGATGGGAGTGATTGCCAATACTACGTACCCTAAAGGTACGACAAAAATCTGGTGTGTACTGGTATATGTAGTGGTATGGTGTACCTGTCTATATGAGTTCTAAGTATTTATATATATATATATATATATATATATGTACCTACATAGACACGCATGCACTCATAGGGTCAAGCCAATCCACGTCGAAGCATGGGCATGTACTGAGGAACATAAGCACAACTGTTTCGATAGCACACACAAGCTTTCGGCATGTATAGTCCAGGTAAAACACATGTGAACGCAAATCGCTTGCCATGACAACAGTATATATACATATATATATAATATTGTATGATATAATATATACATATATGAATATATGTTATTTTTATTATTATTGTTGTTACTATTATCATTATTAATATATATATATATATATATATATATATATATATATATATATATATATATATATCTGTATTTATTATGCTGTATGCAGAGCATATTTGTGCAGCTGAGTTAATGAGTTGGTAGTACTTTGGTACGCGCACTGGGGGGTGGCATTTGCTTGTGTACGAGTAGAGATGAGAGCCTTGAGTGGTATTCTCAATGTGCATCCGTATTGTCGGTCTATTGCGTGCGTCCATGTGCGTACTATGTCTGCCAACAATGATGGTCATATGTGTACATATGTATATATGTGAGTGTCTCATTCTATATGGGTACATGTGTTTTAATCCGAGCCAACACGCTAATTGAAATTGGCAATTTGAGTTCTCAACCCTGATTCTATTGCGGCAGGTGCATATGTGTTTGGGAGTATACGCTGACTACGACCATCAATTCGAATTCCCAATCCCGATTTTCATTTATTTTTTGGTCTGAATGTTTGCAGAACATTTGCGCATTTGGATTTTGGCGGGAGATGAATACAGCTACAGAGAAGCCAAAGGGCTGACTAGGCACACGGACTGGCCGTGGAAGGATCTGAAAGTGTTTTGCGCTCAAGATTTTGCACTGATGAAAATCGGGTCGACAAGTGTAAGTATTTAGGCTTGAGCTTACATAAGCGTATGCTGTGCCATTATCTAACCACTCTTGCTTTTTATTATGTGTAGACGAGATCTATGCGTGCTTTCTTCGTGTATAATTGGGTATGTGCGTGCCTGTATGATGCCTAGAATACACACTGAAATATAACAAATATGTATCTTCTAGTAAACACCGCTGCATCATGTTTTTTCGAAATACATATACACACATATATACACAGCAATATATATATGACAAGATATAAATAGTTATTTGTTCAGATACGTGCAAAATGTCAAATCAAAAGTGGTGCCATAACGGGTGTGGATTTTCAGTTATGAGGTTAGTGATGTTTTGGCGTTAAACGGGTGCGCGTGAGTGCGAGTTTTGGCAGAATTCACTTTGGCGAATGCCTCGTCGCACCAATTCTGAATCCTAATTCTGACGTGGCTTTCTTTTCTTCGCTCTCTAGAATCAGCTTGGTAGTATATTCAGTGTCAGACCAGGGTTCGTTGGGTGCCTATATATTCTATCCTATTTTCAATGCCATGCATGTTTTTACTTATCATCATTTACAGTGCATGGAGATCTAAATCCTCTTTATTCCATTTTGATTGTCCAGTATAAAATACCATTCCAGTCTCTGCCACGCTACCGCAATATCCTGGTCTCCACCGGTTCATCGATGGCTGACGAGGTGCTGTATATAGACGGTATGGGCTATTAATTAACATAGAGTGACGGTAAGTGCCATATAAGAAAAATTTCACCTTCACATCTGTGTGACACTCACCGGTATCCATTCGCTCACTCACGAGTACTATTAGCGATATCTGTATTGCCAGAAAGGATTGGTTGTTATACCTTCCTGCACTCATCTGAGACAGGATTTCACATACACTGTTGTATTTAACCGTATTTTACAGTGACGGGCTTTTCCTTATCGGTTTAAAAGTCATCTCCCCTCTCTTAATACATGGGGTGCATCTCTTAATACATGGGGTGTATCTCATAATACATGGGGTGTATCTCTTAATACATGGGGCGTATCTCTTAATACATGGGGTGTATCTCTTAATACATGGGATCTCTTAATACATGGGGTGTATCGCTTAATACATGGGGTGTATATCTTAATACATGGGGTGTATCTCTTGATACATGGGGTGTATCTCTTGATACATTGGGCGTATCTCTCAATACATGGGCTGTATCTCTTAATCATGGAGTGTATCTCTTAATACATGGGATGTATCTCTTAATTATGGAGTGTATCTCTAAATACATGAGATGTATCTCTTAATATATGGGGTGTATCTCTTAATACATGGGGTGTATCGCTTAATACATGGGGTGTATCTCTTAATACATGGAGTGGATCTCTTAATACATGGGATGTATCTCTTGATACACGGGCTGTATCTCTTGATACATGGGATGTATCTCTTAATACG
>LUCW03001902.1:27500-55000 GCA_001586965.3 Sphaeroforma sirkka | reverse complement strand
GCTTCTGTATTTACACTCTACCATGCAAAACGTAATCGTATAACGGAAATGACCATTTACGTTCACTACATCCAACAAGAATTCAAATCAGTAGTACCATGCAAATAGTAATAGTATAACGGAAATAACCATTCACGTTCACTATATCCAACAAAAATTTAAATCAGTAGCAGCCTCTCGCATTCGATGATATAGTACAGAAATCTTCAACTGAAAGCATAGTATGAATACAAGACCAGAATACGTTTTTTAATTAAGGATAAGTTTGCTAAATCAGGGATATCATTATATCTGGCGTAGCCGCCTAATACAATTGAAGGTGTAGTAAATGAAACCCTTCTATCGAAACTAATATCAAGTAAAGTTCGGATACGTTTTTTTGAAACTAGAATACGTTTTCTAATCAAAGATTTTATTATGTATGGCGTAGCACAACTCGCAGCCTCCAACGAACACGAGATGGTCCGAACTTCGGAACACTACTCCAACATGTCCATATCCTCTCCAAGGGGCTAAATCAATAAAAATAATGAAAATAAATATATAATAAATGGGTCAGAATAAGCGTGTACAAATACAATGAATATAAATATATGATAAATGGGTCAGAAGAAGCGTGTACAAGGACAATGAATATCAATATATAATAAATGGGTCAGAAGATGCGTGTTATGCGTTAGGACTTTATATACATATGCAGGATTAGTTTGTACTGCGACAGTTGTGACCTGACCATTTCAGAACGGTAGGTGTACTGGTGAATAGATATAGCTAAACCTGTTCGCTTTAAAACCACGAATACAGATGAATTTCACTAAGACCCCAAAATCAGTATCCATCTACGATACCATATAGATACAACGTTCGGAATGAATGCTAATGAATATACTATATATATGTAAATATATAGCAAACACAACATGAACCCCATCCCAAAGACAATGTGCATATGGATGTATGTGATGGTTTACGACCCATCTCTTAATGTGTATTCCGATCAGCAGCACCGCTAGCTCCACCTCAGGTAACCTCACTTACGCACACATACGAACTAATCTCAAGCACTCACAGATACAATCCTCAACAAAATACACACACACATTGCATTCCACCCACATATACATGCCGATCCCTAACATCAGCAATGTCACACGCGCATACACATGCACATACACCTGCACATTTGTACAAAAATATCATACAGATTGGTGGGAATTATATACATACATACGCATACAGACAAATACTTACGTATACATGCATATATGTACGCATACAGATAAATACGTACGTATGCATACACATATATACGCATGCAGACAAATACGTATGTATGCATACACATATATACGCATACATTCAAATACTTGCGTATATATACACATATACACGCCTGTATATACACACACAGGCCTATATACACACCTCGTGTCGCGTGGACATGCCCTGGGGAGCGGCAGTCTCTTCTATGGCCAACGCAGACAGCAACTCAGTCAGCTCAACCTCAGGGAAATCTTCCTCAACCTCTTCACCATCCTCATTGTGCGTGACACGTGTTTGCGTATTCTCGTCAACACCCACCTCGCTGTAGGTTGTGCAAAAGAGATGTGAATATGATAGCTGTGTTTATAAATGATGAATAAACGAATATATAACAGATATACAATATATATATATATATATATAGATAGTACAACATACCGATACAGATTGACGTTCGCTCTGAGTTCGGGATTCTCTTCCAAGTCTCGTAAGAACAGCTCGTATTGCAACTCCTCGTTGGTCTCCTTCTTTTTCTTCTCACCGGCATCCTCTTTGATCTTGGTCAAATTCTCGAGCTTCCAGAAACGTTTCTTGTTAACCTGGATGTTTCAGATTTCTAGTCTTGAGTATGAATGTCGGCAATAACTACATCTACGTGTACATGCACATTAATAAATATTACCACGTCCATATTCACAATTCTTCGTAGGCAAGTCGGGATTTCGAGCTGCTACGAAGACTCCATCAGACCCTGAACTACACAAACAACATCAATCAATTGTGCATAGCCGCAGTATTTGAGAAAGCAAAGTCCCACACAAGAATCCGAATACGTTTCAAGCCACTATAACGTTATATATCTACCACCTGTTCCCTATCTTGACCTCCACACTACCAACACTCCGTGTCCTGGACTTTATATACTTACCTTTCGTCTTGCAGGGTAGTGCTTCTTTACCAGAATAACATAAGGCACACGAGCAGAATCGAGTTCCTCGAAGGCGTTGTCGTTCACATTAATAAAGGTCAGATCGTATCCCATAGCGCTGCGAGGAAATTAATATACGTAAAGTTTACGTAAATGAGAACTGATATGCAACAACGTATGTCTAAGATACCGAACTATGTGAATACGCATACCAGCGTCTGTGTGTGAAGTAGGGTATGTCCATGATTGTAGAGCATGCGAAGATGTGAGTACAATGTGTACCAGCATAAACACCGATAGAACTGATTTTGAAGAAACACGATTTGGCATTATACACATGCAATAGAATATATATATATATATATATCATGTATTCATATATATATAAACACACATATATACATATATATATATATATATATATTCATGCATATATATATATATAAAACACATATATATATACATATATACATACATATTCATGTACACACACACATATATATATATATATATATATGTATATATATATATATATATATATATATATATATATATATATATATATATATATATATATATATATATATATATATATATATATATATATATATATATATATATATATATATATTCCTTACCTGTCTCCTACATTGAGCAGATGGCCAATGTGTGTCTTGGTCATATACGTGTTGTCGTTTACGCCGAAGTCGCACGCGCGCGCTACCTCCACATCCGCCAGAGCGAACTATAGGAATATACCAAATGATGATTAACGTATGAATATATTGAAAACGTAGTCAGAAAACGTATAACAATCGACACGTATGCACCAAATAGGGAGTGATGTACGCATAGATTGAGCAACATGTTGAGGATACAACAATCTATACGGCCGAAACAAACAGAATACAACGTATGAATGTATTGAAAAACATAAAGAGAAAACGACAACGATCGACAGGATCGAACAAAACAGGGACCGATCGGACGAATAGAATAGAACCGTACTACAGCAATCAATACGATTTCACAAAGAGAAACGTACGCATATATAGGTATAGATATAACGTGTACTACGAGGAGCGGCCAGAGGATGGCAAACGTACATGCTGATTGAAAACGTACGCGCCGAGCACACTACAGAGGTGACTCCAGGAAGGACGAACATAGAAAGTACAGCGAGTTTACGTACCAGAAGCGATACATAAATGGGATGCATATGTTCCACCTTCATTATTCAGACAGATCGCTATGCAAGACATTGTACTCCAACGGATGGGCATGTGATCATATGGCTTTAAACGGTTGTCGCCAGAGCACCGTTTGTTCGACAACTACAAACAGACCGACAACTACCAACCACAAACGAGATAGATATAGTACACATACCTTTCCCTTTCTTTGCCCAGACAGGTCGATATCTAAGACAATATATTCCGACAAATTGGCATGTGATCGCAGGGCTTTGAAGGGTTGTCGCCAGAACACATTGTTTGACAGCTCGCAATTTTGTAGGGTCTGGGGGTCCATCAGAGTTATGTTGGTGCCTATCAATAAAACAGCAGACAGTGCAAAGATTTATGTCAGAAGCTAATACATATATATATATATATGTACATGTATATGTATATATATGTATATATATATTTATATATCTCGTTTGAACGTTTTGCAATATTAGGGCTATGAAAGTCTTCCGACCGTTTTAGGTTGGGGTTAACTTCTTGTGATCGCAGAAAGCAAAACGTAAATCACCCACACACAATGCTATAGAATCAGTGAGTCCATCCCAGTTGTGTAATTTCGTATCTGTAGGACAGTAAGTAGGATAAGAAGCGCTGCATCGACGTTGGCGAAACCACACACGTGCCGATATACCACACCCCACATTCCCCCACAACATACCTACACGCGTGCAGATCAGCAACTGTGAAATGGATCCCAGAGACTTGGCCAGTTTCTTGGGCAGGCACACCACATCCTCCTTGCAGATGGGCATGATCTCCACACTCAGTGTGAACTTGAAGTTAGCTGTGCTGTTCTGTACATCGGATGAGATGAGTCGCTCGGACGACTTCATCTTGATGGGCACGGTCGATCCCAGGAAATCCACCAGCTGTCAACCCCAAACCCGCAGAACCGCAAAAACCGCAGGAATGTCGCGGAGTAAGAGGAGTAAGTAGGTATAAGTGACAATGCGATTAGTAGAGGGCGTGATAGACACCGAAAAAACTCAGTTGGGTTCGTTGCACTGATGGTTTTTTTAGGTGTTGGATGTATTGATTTATCGATAGGTTAAGACATAGCAGCAATCACACATGTGTGCGCTAGTGCGAGTATACGTACCTTTACAGCGTCACTGCGACTCTCGAAGTAGAAGTCCAATCCATCGGCGCACTCTTTGATGTTGACCGTCTTTGTGTGTGCGCCTGTGTGAACAGAACATATCGATCATACGTGTGTGTTATTGGGGTTAGTAAGCAGCGTGAATGGATGTGTATTGCATACGATATGTTGTGGTGGGAAAGATATGTATATGTATATGTATATGTATATGTATATGTATATGTATATGTATATGTATATGTATATGTATATGTATATGTATGATATATATATATATATATATATATATATATATATATATATATATATATATATATATATATATATATATATATATACCATGCTTGAGCATCATTATAATGATATGTACTTACGATGCTTGATGATCAGCTGTTCCAGGTAGTAAAATGTACGCTTGTGGTTGACCTTCTGTCTGAGCTGTACTACGGCATTCCAATGATCTTTGGCGGCGGTTCTATGACAATCGTCACACGTCTGATTGTGCACCGTGAACTCCACCACAAACTCCTACAGAGACACATGACAATGAGAGAAAGGGTGTGTCAGAAGTATGTTGCATACAAATGTTGAGGTAATGCATTAAAGGCGCAATATTCTATAGAGCTAGAGTGTAGTAGTGCCAGCTATATACTACAGTATGTTGAGGTAATTCTGTAGAGATTCATTCGTCTGAAGATGTATAGGAGAGATCGTGAGTGTGTGTGTGTGTGTCAGGAGATATACTACAGGTGTACAGGAGAGATCGTGAGTGTGTGTGTGTGTCAGAGATATACTACAGATGTACAAGAGAGATCGTGAGTGTGTGTGTGTGACAGAGATATACTACAGATGTACAAGAGAGATCGTGAGTGTGAGTGTGTGTCAGAGGTGTACTACATCCGTATGTTAAGTTAGTGCACTAGAGGGTTCATGCGTGTGAATCGCACGCTACAAAGTGAATGCAGCTGTCATTGAGTCCGTTTGTATCGTTTGATCTTTGGCGGTAGCTCTGCGACAGCGTCTGATTGTGCACTGCGAACGCCACCGCCAACTCCTTTATTGTAACAGGAGATATAATGTGTGTATGTGTGTATGTGTGTGTATGTGTGTGTGTGTGTGTGTGTGTGTGTGTGTGTGTGCGTTGTGTGCGTATGTGTGTGCGTGCGCGTGTGCATGGGCGTGTGTGTGTGCGGGAAGAATGTGTTTTCCGTATTCCTGATAGGATATCAGAGACGCGGGTGTATTGTATGCGTGTCATCTCGATAAACGCTGTATAGCAACAACCATCGAAGGCCCGCTTGTGCCTTGCCACTGACTATCGTGCTCTCAAGTATAGTTTTCTGAGCAGATCAGGTACAAACACATATGCAACCACAAACACACTTCCACAATACACCCGCAAACAAACATGCACATACAGGGATATGTTTCCACACATACATCTACTTCTATGCATGTAAACCCGGTCAATGGCATACAAACACGTCCTCCGGCACACACCTGTTGCAAGACCGTATCCGCAAAGGCCTCCTTCTGGATAGTCACCTTGACCTTTATGCGTTTTGAATGCGGCTCTGTCCAGATGAAGCCTGCATCGATCAGCCGCACTTTGTTGAGACCTTTGAGACGCTTTAAACACAGGGCAAGCAACTCACGCGACTCCAAGTCACAGGCAATCCAGTGCTCTGGGGGCTGTAGATACCTAGTTGGGAAATAGAGGTAAATGTGAATATCTATATATATATATATATATATATATATATATATATATATATATATATATATATATATATATAATATTAATATATATATATATATATGGGTGTGCATGTAAAACTATATAATTTGAACGTCTATATGAACAGTAAGGCAACCAACACACTAAGCAAATAGTCTATACAACTCCACATCAGGCACGACTCTAATATGCTGGGCGGCACAGATTTTTTTTCAACATGAGATGTAAGCACATGAATGTACAAGTATATACATATACATATGAATTCTTATACAGATATGTACATAAACATGTGAATGTCCATATTCAAGTGCATATGCTTCATCATCATATAGGTCAACCCTGGGATGATTCATTAATTTGATCCACCATCACACTTCACAGTCACAAGCACGGAAGATATACAAACCATCTACTGATGGACGATACTAAACATATACCTACAACCGCAGACTCACCTCCTACTACAACTCTAGACACATTCAACCCAGCACCAGACACACCTGTCGCAGCCACGGCAGAAGTAGATAGTCATCTGCTTGGGGATGCCCTCAGTGATATCCACGCGCGAACGGATACACGGCACACACATATTGGCATCATTGGGTGCGATGGATGTACCGCAGATGCAGCACAGACTGTGTGGGGATAATGGGAATGATAGAGATAAGGTTGATAGATCAATGTATGTGCCACAGATGCAGCACAGACTATGTGGGTATTGGAGATGATAAAGGTATGTTTGATAGATTAGTGTATGTACCAGAGATGCAGCACAGGCATTGTGTGGGTATTGGGAATGATAAAGATATGTTTGATAGATCAGTGTATGTACCAGAGATGTAGCACAGACTGTGCGTTGGTAATGGGAATGATAAAGATGTGTTTGATAGATCAGTGTATGTACCAGAGATGCAGCACAGGCGATAAACTGAAACCGAAGAATAAACTGTGCATCAGTCTTCGGGTCCGTATATACTTCTGAGAGTATAACTATACGTTGAGAACGTTAAATACAATATATGTGAATGAATTGTATATACATCGATACAATACACGTGAACGTACAAAAAAAAACATATATGCATATACCTGCAAGCATACGTATATATATATATATATATATATATATATATATATCCGCATAAAATATGTAATGTATTTCTATATATATATATATATATATATATACGTGTGTGTGTGTGTGTGTTTGTGTGTGCGTACATATACATATTTTTGGCATCATACGTTCAAGGAGTGCTGCTAAATGTATATTTTATTATATATATATATATATTATATATATATATATATATATATATGTATGTATGTATGTATATATATATATATATATATATATATAATATACATATATATATATATATATATATATATATATATATATATATATATAATATATATATATATATATATATATATATATATATATATATATATATATATATATGTATATATATATATATATATATATATATATATATATATATATATATATATATATATATAGATATAAATATATATTATATATACATCATATAAAATACCATTTCCCATGTTTTTACTCTTATGTATGATTTACCGATCAATTCTCACACAATATAATCAAGATTTTCACTCAGTATACAATGTACGAATAGTGATGCTACATAACATGAAAGTCAACCATCACAACTATGGCACACAAGTATGTGCACATACACTCTAGATATACATGAGAATCCGTACAAAACTATATCTTAGCTACTTCAGACGCTTCTCAAAACAGATAGTAGCTGGTTTATATATAAATACCAGCTGTGTGTATACAAATTATTCACGTTGTAGTGTGCGGAAAGCTTGTGACTTTCGACTTGCTTGTTTAAAATAATGTCGGTTGCATCTTAGTATGTACGAACAAGCCCCTACATACGTGTGCATGTACGAATATAAATTTCCAGTATGTTAATTGAGTACATGTGCACGTATATATATATATATATATATATATATATATATATATATGCTATGTATATGTAAATGTACATATTGTAATATGTACATGTATACAAAATGTAATATTAACAGTAGACAATACGCAGTAGCCGAACTCAATAGGTATGAAAGTGCACTTACATTCGTTGCTGCCCAACGGCCGCTCCAGTTGTGTCAAGATATTCCATTATCTACTAGTGTAGACGTTCAGTGCTAAAATTATAGTTCTCCGTATCTTTTTACGGATGTATATGCTTGTGTATGTATAAGTATATATATATATATATATATACCTATTAATATATATATATATATATATTTGTGTGCAAACCTGTGTGTGTGTGTATATATATATGTATGTATATCCATATACAAATAAGTACTGCAGGCCTCTTATTATCGCTACAGTCTGAAACAAGGTGTATTTATTGCATACGAATTCGGAGTATAAGGTTTATATAATCACCCACACTTCCACTGTGCCTTTCTTTTGGCTCTTATTATCAAAAAAAGTAATACTATAAAAAACTGCTGATATTTCGAGTGTGTAATGTGTTTATGGAGTACACGTGCGCTCTATGCAAGCCTGGTCAAATGGAAAACATAATGAATATATGATGGGTGTATATGTCATACATATTTATATATATATATATATATATATATATATATATATATATATATATATATATATATATATATATATATATATATATATATATATATATATATATATATCGTGTATAAAAAGATACTTGTACTAAAAACTAGATACTATATGTTGTGAGAAGTACTCACTATACCACATACATACATATTAACACACATACATACATATTAACACACATACACACACATACAAGTGAGCTACTATGGGAAAATCAAAGTTCATAAACAAAAAAGATGCAGTCACATTCAAACTAGTGCACAGATCGCAACAGGATTCACGCATTGCTGATAACGACGCGTCTCCGTATGTGTTTGTACCTATCAAAGGAGCGCCTGAGAAGGTTGATGCCATCTTAAACAATGCACACACCAAGCAAGAGGGAACTGCTGAGGAGGACGAGGAGGATAAGATTGATGCAGGTACAGTAAATGTTTTCATATTATGGTATATATATATATATATATATATATATATATATATATATAGGTGGGTGGGTGGGTGTGAGTGAGTATATATATATATATATATATATATATGCCTGTGTGTGTATGTGTGCGTTAGTGTGTGGGTGTGTGTATTTGTTTGTGTGTGTGTGTAACGTGTGTATGTATATATGTATGTACGTTTGTACGCACGTACGTATATATGTATTATTGTATGTATTTGTATATAAGTATGTATGTATGTATGTATATATGTATATATACATACGTGTGTGTGTATATATATATCATGTATGAATGTGTGTGTGTGTGCTGCTATATTTATATATATATTTAAATATATATATATATATATATATATATATATGATTTATGTATAAGCATGCATATCTGTAGTGAGGAACAAGTGACAATACATTTTTACAACTGCTCAATATTATATTAGAATAGCGATCATAAACCTACAGCCTTGCATTATGCTGCATAGTGGTATAGATCCTGTGAATATTGCGTAGATATCCGTATGCACGTTTACAGAACATATATATATATATATGTGTGTGTGTGTTTATATGCGCTTACCTTATAAACGTGAAATGAATACAATATCTTCTTATAACCATCAGACAACTATCGTGTTGTAATACTTTAAGCATGGAGATGGGACTATGTGCACAATGGTGCTTGCGCGTATAGAACAGCCACCCATGTCTTCAATTTATTATCTCGTACACATTCGACATACTATTGCTGTTGTTATTTCGATATACTGGTAGATATTTGGGCAGACGAGTTTGCCATACCTGGCGAGTACGATACCACCATATCGGTCTTAAATCTTGGAATTTTGCCAAAATGAACTATTTATGTCGAATCTCGCGGTTAATTTGGTCATACACTTAACATATGGCCGAATCAAGCATCGGTATTCTTTGAATGCCGTTATATACAGTTATACACAGACGTGGCTATTCAATGCCAATAACCAATTGCTTCAGACTTTAGAACGCAATTTGAAGAAGAATTTGAAGGCTCACACGTGTATCCAAACAATTCAGAGCACATTCTATGACAAAATCAATCTCATTTGTTCTGGTCGCCATTTCTTTTGAACAATCCTATGCTGTGCAATCTCTACCGTCCAACCTATTCTCCTGATGTCCAGAATACACGCACACAACATTCGTACTGTCCTAAATTCTAATTTTATAACTACAGAATATATACACCACTCTACTACTGTCCTGAATTCTAACACAGAATATGTACACGACTCTACTACTGTCCTGAATTCTAACCCTATAACTACAGAATACACACACACACAACTCCAATAATGTCTTAAATCCTAATCCTATAACTACAGAATATGTACACGACTCTACTACTGTCCTGAATTCTAACTCTATAATTACAGAATACACTCACACAACTCCAATACTGTCCTAAATCCTAATCCTATAACTACAGAATATGTGCACCACTCTACTATTGTCCTGAATTCGAACCCTATAAATATCCACACACCCACAACTCCAATACTGTCCTCAACCCTAATCCCACAACCAAAATTATCGGTGCGCAGAAAACGCCCGCAAGTCCAAGCAGGCCGAACAGGGCATCTACTACGACGACAACTACGACTATCTCAAGCACTTGAAAACCGTAGGCGAAGACCCGGAAGGCGTGCTCATAGCGGCGCCAAAACGAAAAGGGGTGCATATTCCAGACCCAACCGCCCCGATTATCGACCTGCCCGCGGATGTGTTTGCGTCGGAAACGCAGAACGAGGTAGGTATGCTGAATTTAGCGGCGCCGAGAACGGGGTTGAACGTGGATGTGGACTTTGAGATGCTGGCGCAGTTGGATAGCGATGCAGAGCACGACGACGAGTGGGCTATGGGAGATGACTTTATTGAGCTAGGTGAAGGTGATGGAGAGGGTATTGTGGATGAGGGCCATGAGGATGGTATGTATTGGGTATTAAGTATGGTATATATATATATATATATGTGTGTGTGTGTGTGTGTGTGTGTGTTTATTTGTGTGTGTGTGTGCGTATAGCAGAACCAGATGTTCATTGTGAATTTACTACTTCTCTTAAACACTTTCCGCAGCGAAGTATAGATATATATGATGTTCATGTTGAACTAAAGTGCAAATCAGATCTGTAATCCATATGTCTGACTCAGTTTTGCTATTGCTTATTCCGTCACCCGCATTGTTCCCTCAGATGCACACCATGCAGATGATACCACGTGGCACTTTATGAAGAACAAGAACAACACGAGCGCAGCCGCGGGATCGCTCAGTGGTGGTAGTTACAGCAGCGGAAGCGTGCGAGGCGGGAGAAGCGATGATGTGAGTAGAATGTGATTGTCTCACGCTTTTGATTCATATATATATATATATGTCTGTGTCTGTGTCTGTGTCTGTGTCTGTGTCTGTGCCTCTGTGCCTCTGTGCCTGTGTGTCTGTGTGTCTGTGTCTGTGTCTGTGCCTGTGTGTCTGTGTCTGTGTCTGTGTCTGTGCCTGTGTGTCTGTATATCTGTCCTAACAGACCTCTGATAAGTAGGTATGTAGGTTTTATCGTGGTGTGTTCAATAATGGAGCAATTAATCATAAGTCATCGTTTATATTTGTTATCATTATCTTTGCTATTTCCTGATTTCTATTTCCTGATTTAGGCTTTCCAATCATTTTTTCGCTACCAATGGCTAGTTCTCAATTCGTCTTTGTTCCCATTTTGATCCAAATTTCAGGATTTCGAAGACTTTGCGGACGAAGAAGTGCAATCCACCACCTCCCGTTTTACGGAGTACTCCATGACGTCTTCCGTCATGCACCGAAACGACAAGCTGCAGTTGCTAGACGATCAGTTTGAATCGGTATGTCAGTGTGTTCAGTCGTGTTGTGTTCTATTTCACACGTAAGAGATGCATCATGTACTATACAACAACTGTTCTATTTCACACGTAAGAGGTGTATCATGTACTACACAACAACTGGTCTATTTTAGCGTTATATGTATCGTGTTGTTATGCGCTATTCCTGAGTCGAATGCAAGTACGACTCAACCGATTTTATCCTTTGACTTCCGATATTCTTTGTGATAGTACTACCCCCCTGATAGGCCTGTGTTATATTTATATCACAGATCTACGCCCAGTACGATGAGGAGGAGATGGGTGAGCTGGACGAAGAAACCACTGAGGGCCGCAAAGAACTGGATGACTTTAACGACCTGCTAGACGAGTTTATGGCGACAAAAGAAATCGGTAGGTGTAGTGCATATGTATGTAGGTATGTATGTGTGTATGTATGTATGCACGTATGCACGTATGTATGTATGTACGTATGTATACATATATATGTATGTATGTATACGTGTATTTACGTACCTCTTGTTTGTTTTCTTTCCCATTTAGTTTATTCATCCTCTTATTAGTATCAAAATCATCCAATCTTGCCGACTTGTGTATTATCTTGCGATTTAGCTTTCGTTTCATCTTGTCTTGTTTTATTCAAACCCTTAGTCCCCATCCATTCTAATTCACTCGTTGTTCATTACACCGGTTTTCAAATTTAGGCAAGCGTGTGGGCGGTCCTGAAGGTTTCCTTCATCCCGATAAAGACGTCATTAATAGTGACGCCGTTCAGAGGAGTATAGCAGGCGCTGTTGAAGAGGTATGATCAAAATCTATATTCAACAGTAGTATGTGTTAATTATATATATATATATATATATATATAGTGGTGGCACATATTCTACACATGTTATGTTATTGTGTTCATGTATATGTATAGATAGGCATATGTGGATAATACGGGCACGGTTGAAGCGGTATGATGCATATCCATCTATGTATATCAGTATTGTGTTTTCAATTACATCGATATGCATACACGTTATATTATTGTATATGGGAATGTGTATGTATACGAGGATAAGATGAATATTGTACATATATACGTGCATGTGTCGCGTGCTACATACTTGCTTTCACACTCATATTGCTATGCACGCGCACTTATTTCTATATATGCAGATGTCGTGAAGAAAGTGTACAAACGCCTGTGCCATCACTGCATCTAAAACTATACCCGTGTTATCACTACATCTATAACTATACCTATATCATCACTATATCTATAACTATACCTGTGTCATCACTACATCTATAACTATACTTATATCATCACTATATCCATGACTATACCTGTGTCATCACTACATCAATAACTATACCTATATCATCACTACATCTATAATTATACCTGTACCAACACTATATCCATAACTATACCTATATCATCACTGTATCCACAACTATACCTATATCATCACTATATCCATAACTATACCATCATCACTATATCCATAACTATACCTGTGTCATCACTACATCTATAGCTATACCTATATCATCATTATTTTTATAACTATACTTGTACCGTCACTACATCTATTACTATGCCTGTACCATCACTATATCTCTATAACTACACCTGTATCATCACTATATATCTATACCTATACTATTAACTATACCTATACCATCACTGTATGCATAACTATATCATATCTATACACTCTATTTACCTGTATTGGCCTTTGTCTTCTTATCCGCAGGTACTATCGGATGACGAACGCACCCGACAACGCCTGCACAACGAGAAGAAAGACGAGTGGATCAAAGAACGGCTCATGGACGAACTAGAGGAGAAGCGCATACGCGAGAACAACGCATGGGATTGCGAGACGATAGTCAGCACGTACTCGAACATCTACAACCACCCCACACTGATCAAAGAGTCACACACCCGCTCGCGAAGGCGTAAGGGGGCCGAGGGAGATGGGGAGAAAGAGGTCTCGGGGGAAAGTTCGGTACCGGTGGCGAAGGGTGAGAGTTTTGAGATTGAGACGGTTAAAGGTAGTGGGAAGGATGTAGGTAACGTGATTGTAGAGATGGATGTGAAGGTGAAAGGGGATAAGGATGTGGGGAACTCCCCGGCTGAGGATGCTGCGAGTGATTCCGGTGATGAGAGCGGGGAGGACGAAGAGCCTCTGAATAAGGGCCAAAAGCGAGACAAGACCGAGAGTAAGGCCGAGAAAAAGGCGAGAAAGGCCGCGGTTAAACAGGAACGGCACGCGCGACGAGCCAACAAGAAGACGACCAAGGGTGTGTACAAGCAGGAGGAACTCAGACAGGAAAAGCTGGTCAAAGGCAAGGTCAATGTAGTGGATCTCAGTTAGGTTACGACGGTTGTATTGGCATATAATAAACAAGACATAAAGTCTTTGGATTGAATAGAGAGAATGTATATTCATTCTTAAACGAGTGCTATTTGTATGATTCAACATGCAAAGTGAGAAATATATATATATATATATATATGTGTGTGTTAGTAAGAAGACGACCAAAGGTGTGCTTAAACAAGTGAGAAATATATATATATAAATATACAAAAGTGTTAATAAGAAGACGGCCAAGGGTGTGCTTAAACAAGTGGGATATATATATATATATATATATATATATATATATATATATATATATATATATATATACAAAAGTGTTAATAAGAAGACGACCAAGGGTGTGCACAAACAGGAGCTGAAGCAGGAGACGCTGGTCACGGGCAATCGCACCACATGATCGCATGACTAACGTCACAGTCATACATATACCAACCAATGACCACAACATTAATGAATTGGTGCAATACTCTAACAAATTAGTATCCCATTTATTATTATTCACATAGGTGGTAATCTCCCCGTGTTTAGTTATAATTCCCTCCTCTCCTCTACCCTGCCCCACACGCCCAGGCGTCAAGCGCTACATCCGCCGCACAAGTAACAACTAAGTTAAGTTAGTTACAACAGCATCTTGGTTGGGTCCTCCATCATCTCCTTAAACGCCTTAAGCCATTGCGCACCCACAGCGCCATCCACCACACGGTGATCGCACGACAGTGTGACGTTCATCATGGTGCCTACCTCCGGTAGACCCTCCTTATTGGCAATCACCTTCTGACTCGAGCCACCCACGGCCAGAATACACGCCTGAGGGGGGTTGATAATGGCACAGAAGTCCCGTACACTATCGTACATGCCCAGATTAGACACGGTGAATGTACCCCCCTGATACTCGTGGGGTTGTAGTTTGCCCTCGCGCGCACGGCCGGCAAGCTCCTTGACCTGGAGGGCCAGGGGTGAGGATGAAGAATGAGATACAAGGGTTTGGGGTGTAGGGTTTGATGGGTGGAATATATGGATCGCTGAGATCGTACGCAAGAATAGGAGTCTGTGCATTATTTACAGATTGGTGTGCGAGAATGAGAATCCAAGTGTTAGGTGCATAATTACGATGTTATGCACATAAATGATTTACATGTGTGTATGTGAATCTGTAGGCGTATCTAACTGTGTCGGTATGCGCAACGTAATGCTAAACACAAAGCAATGATGCGATAGCCGCTTGCCCTCATGCGACAAGTATCCACGGGATGTATGAATTTGTATATGTATATGTATATGTATTCGTATATGTATGCGTAGATGTATTCGTATTCGTATTCGTATTCGTATACATATATACATATATATATATATATATATATATATATATATATATATATATATATATATATATATATATATGTGTGTGTGTGTGTGTGTGTGTGTGTGTGTGTGTGTGTGTGTGTGTGTGCGTGCGTGTATGTGTCTTGTACTATCCTAACTGCATACCTGTCCGCTGATGCTCTTCAGTCCCTTGGCGTGGCAGTTCTTGACAATAGGTGTGATCAGACCAGACCCAGTCGCCACCGCAACGCTGACATCCACGGTGTTGTACTGTCTGATATAGTCTCCCTGCCAGCTCGAGTTCACCTCAGGTACTTGCAGACACGCCAGAGCACTTGCTTTGACTACAAAGTCATTGACAGAGATCTTGAACTCTCCCTTGGCCCCGGCATTGATGGCAGTTCGAAGCTTGGTGACTTCGCCGAGGTTGATTTCGGAGGTGAGATAGTAGTGGGGGATGGTGGTCTTGCTCTCCAACAGGCGGCCGGCAATGATCTTTCGCATGCCACTTACCTACAATATGTACGAATGGACAAACGTGAGTGTATGAGGTTACATAGGAGTGTGTGGGTGAATGTATTCAGAATTCAGAACAACGTAGTACATATGTATATATATATATACGTACACGCCAATATATGTACACACAGACACCTACACGCACAAATGAACATGGACTGAATGCGTTCGCTCACCTGTTCGTCATTCATGGATGGTCCGTCGAGAGGAGATGTTGAACTGCTGGCACTACTACTGCTACTGGTGCTTCCACTGCCGCCAGATACCATCTCTGCAGTGAGTGAGTGTGTGTGTAAGTGTGAGTTGGTATGTGATTGAGTGTGTGTTTAAAACAGTGCGTATTTGCGTGTGCATTCGCGTGTGAGGGCATGTATGTGATTGAGAATGCATATGAGAGTGTGCGTATCTATTTATTGTAGTGATATACATCAAGTGTGTGATAGTATGCATATGAACGTGTAAAAGTACGTTACTTGTAGCTTGTGAGAGAACGCATATGGGTGTACTCGGTAGGTGCATGTCAGTTAAGATAGGCTATGCCCACGGTTATGTGCATGTGCGTGTGTGTGTGCGTGTGTGCATCAGACATATATATATATATATATATATATATATATATATATACGCACGTGTGCAGTACTCGTGACTGGTGCGTGTATGAGCTCATGCGTGTGCGTAGCTTCCGCGTCATTTCGCGAGTCTCGTTACTGCTTAATTAGGACGCCAATACTATGATAATATAGAGACAATATGGAAAAGTACAGAATATAAAAATTACACGTTTTTATACATAGTATGCGTGTGTCTATACCTATATCTATATCTAGTTACTGCTCTGTGACGTGTGTATTTCAGAGAATTTGTTTTAAAAAATATACATACTTTGTTTGGTGAAGGAGTATACATCCGATTCCACAACACGTCCATTGGGTCCTGAACCAGACACTTCCGACAGATCGAATCCTAGTTGCCGTGCCAGGTGCTTGGCCAAAGGAGAGCCCAGACCAGAATTGGATCCCGATGAAGAAGCAGACTGCAGCAAGAACAAAATTAGGAATTACAAAAACGGTATTAGGAAGCGGACTGGACGAGACTTGTGTCAATTCTTATACGAAGATAATAGCCGAAAGGGACTCAAATTGATGCATGTGTATATGTATGCATGTATGATTGTATGCATGCATGCATAAATGTATTAAATATATATTTGTGCATGTATTTACGTACGTATGCATCTACATATATATATATGTATCTGTATCTATATATATATACAAATACTTACATGTATATGTATATGTATCCCTATATGTATCCCCATATGTATCCCAATATGTATCCCAATATGTTTCCCTATATGTACATGTATATGTATATGTATATGTATATGTATATGTATATGTATATGTATGTATGTATATGTATATGTATATGTGTATATGTATATGTATATGTATATGTATATGTATATGTATATGTATGTATGTATATGTATATGTAAATGTAAACGTAAACGTAAACGTAAACGTAAACGTAAATGTAAATTATCTATATATAAACCTATATCTGTAATAACAATATGCATATGTATATATATATATGTATATATATATGTATCCCTATATGTATCCCTATATGCATCCCAATATGTATCCCAATATGTGTCCCAACATGTATCCCCATATGTATATGTATATGCATGTATACATGTGTAATGAATTATATATGAATTATATGTGCATAAACATGTGAACATGCATATGTATATGTATATGCATATGTGTATACATGTAATATGTATATGTGTATATGTATGTGTATATGCATATATGTATACGTGCATATGCATATGCATATGCATACGCATATGCATACATGTACGTATACGCATATGTGCATATGTATTACGTATGTGTAGCGTATATGTATATGTGTACGTATATACGCATATGTGAACATGCATAATGTGGCATACGAATGTACGCATGGCATATGTGTATATGCATACATGCATGTATATGTATGTATGCATATGTATGCATGCACAGCATGTATGTGTATGCATATAATACATGCATATGCATTACGCATGCGATGCATTATTATGTATACGTATTACGTATATGTATGCATGTATATATATATTATATTATATATATATATGTATATGCATACGCATACGCATACGTATACGTATATGCATTGTACATATACGTATTACGTATACGTAAAATCGTAAACGTAAACCGCAAACGTAAACGCAAACGTAAATATATATTATATATATATATACGCATTATGCATATGCATATGCATATGCATAGTAGATGTAGATGTGATGTGAGATGTGATGTGCAGATGTGTGGATGCAGATGTGATGTAGATGTGTGACGCAGATGTGAGATGTAGAGATTTCATGTCCATGTCCATGCCCATGCCCATGCCCATGCCCATGTCCATATCATCCATGTATCATATATCTATATCATATATATATATATATATATATACTATGTGCAAGCATATATATTGTTGTGCGTGGTTGATGATATGTATACACATATATATTGATGAATACACATATACATAATACATAATACATATACACATTTACACGTACATATATATATATATATATATATATATTATTAGTGTATATACACACACAAATATACATGAATACTCATACATAATACATTTTTACATTTACACATTTTACACACGCACACGCACACGTACACATATATATATATATATATATATATATATATGAATTAATCATGATGTATGCATGTGCATATACGTATGTTTTGTTATGATGTATGTGTTTTTTGTATTTGTATGTTTATTATGATGTATGCATTTGTATTTGTATGTTTATTAGACAATGAACGTATATGTATATGTATGTATGTATGTATATGTATGTTTACGTATGTATATGTATATGTATATGTATATGTAAGTATGTGTAATTGTATAACTATATTTATGTATATGTTTATGCGTGTGCATGTGCATATGCATATGCATATGCATATGTGTATGCATGTCTGTATACGTATATGTATAGGTATGTATAGGTACATGTCATGTCTATGTCTATGTCTGAATGTTTTTCTAAGTCTATGTATATGTATTTGCATGCATATGTTTTGCAAATATACAAAGACATCTTAGCGAGGTAGGCAGGTAATTAAGTACGTAGGTAGCTAGTTAGGTAGGTGGGTAGGTACGAAGGTGGGTACAAAGGTAGGTACGAAGATAGATAGATAGATAGATATAAATATATATATACTTACTGGTTGAGGGTCTTTAGCGGGAACAGCGGGAGCGGTGGGTGCAGGGGGTGGGGCCTTCTTCTCCGTCTTCGGTAGTTCAGCCTCCTCAGTCTTTGCGGCACCCCCGGCAGATTCTGCACCAGAGCCATCGTCTTCGTAGTCAGCGAACGCAGCCACATCACCCTCTTCAGGTACAAGGATGGCAATCAACTGCGGTGGTTGATGGGGAGATTAGATGTTAACACGTGTTGTCCACGTGTATATTTCAACACATTTTTACTCAGTTTATATATATATATGTGTGTGTGTGTGTGTGTGTGTGTGCGAGTGTTTGTGTGTGTATCACGACACAGGAGACACTTTTTATAAAACCGTTTGTACGTACCTTTCCTACGGGAACGTCCTTATCCCCAGCATTAATGAAGGTTTTCGCAAGATAACCGTCTTCGTTGCATTCGAATTCCATAGTTGCTTTGTCTGTTTCGATTTCTGCAAGAACATCACCTGCGGCGATCTAGTAAAGGGCAGGAGTACAGGGTATTCAAAACTTCGAAACGAGACACTGAATAAGCTTTAGACACATCAATATATATGTGTGAGAGAGTTTATATATACATCCGCATGTACGTATGTACATTCCGGAAAATTGTTTCCTCGGAGCGAGACAAAGTATACGATATTTAAACACAAACAAGGTATAATACACATTCTGTTCACGTACACATATACAAGTCCACGTGCACATACAAAATTGTGTGTAACTCAAACCACAGCTGCATACGGGCTACTATCTCTGCCCCGATTTCCCCCAGTACGTCACCAACGAGCACTCCCGCGGTACGTTAGAGGCACGCGTGGTGAGTATGATACTTAAACGTTGTAACTCTTAAGGTTATGGGATGCATCAGTCCTCATCATCTTGTGAGTTACTAATAAAAAGAACAACGCTATGTCACTCTAAACCGTTCGTGAACTAAAGTAGTTAGGTATAACCGATTTTTGTACACTGTATATACTGGCATGCATATACACGCAGGCTTCCATAAACGCATACGCTTCGATATATATACATACATACCCAGAACTGACTACAAATATACGCTATTACTGGTGCTTGCAAGCACATCAGCCGTTGAATAGAAGCCATGCATCGTGTGCTTAATGTCCGAGAATAACAAAACATATATCGCACACATACACAGTATGAATCCGTATATACTGTATTCAGATGCGTACACGCGGCATGTATACCTGCTCAAATACATGTATACGAGCACGCACGCACACACACACGCACGTATGCGCAGACTATATACAACCGTTAACCGAATGAAAGCAATGTGGGATAAGAAAGACGTATGGCGGAGACACGACAACCCAGCAGAGACGTACGCACGAGCCATGCACAAGACCCGTGAAGGAACGGACTGGGCACACACTTCACCACCGATCTCCACATTCTAGCTAACGAAAAGCATTCAGTACAAACTCTCACACAATAGACCTATCCACACGTACAAATGTGTGACGAAACAAGCCTCGTGACAGAATAATACTCGTGATGGAATAAGACACACACCTCTCCGCCGACCTCCACACTCCAGCTGGCTAGGTTCCCTTGCTCCATCGTGGGCGATAGCGCGGGCATTGTGATCTTGGTGTGTGTGGGATAATCTGTAGATACAATACAAATTGAGACATATAAACAACACAAAAACTATATATACAATGTAAATCGAATAGAAATACAATATAAATACAATACAAATTCAATACAAATTCAACAGAAATAAAATATAAATCTAATATAAACACAATACAAATACAATATAAATACAATATAAATCGAGACACAAATGCAATGTATATACAAAGCAAATAATATATAAGTCAAGTCATAGTAACATTGCATATACAAAGTAAACTCAATATAAATCAAGACATAATAGAACATAAAGCGACACAAATGCAATGTATATACTGTGCGAATACAATATCAACCGAGAAATAATTACATTGCAGATACACAGATAAGTACAATACAAATCGTGATATATAAACGCAATACAAATACAATATAAACGCAATATATAGTGTATGACGACACAGAACGATCTGGATTGTACGTTAACGTTAACAAAGGAACGTATTTGAATATACTCAGCTATTGGTCCAGTCTATTCCGAGAACTTTACTACCTCGCCATAATAATATCTATAAAGATGGGATGGGATGTATATAAACATGACCCTAGAGACTCACGAGACATGTAATTTTCGAGATAAGCCTTTGCAAACAGAGTTACGTACCTAAGATATACATTATAACTATATATAGGTTAAGAAGAAGGAAGGGCTGTACATACATACAACTACATTTACAACAACGTACCTAATAGCACAGACGTTGAACGGTACCCCCTCCATTGTCTAAACAGGGTTGCCGCTCTTGTGCTTGTAGCAGCACCGGCTGCTACGTGAAACCTCGATCGGGCTGCATGTGCGCATGCACTGCGCAATGCTGAAGTGACGCTCAGCATGTTTGTAAATGTTCCTGGATATATATGGATTGGAAGTAACGATTGGTATTCAAACATGAATATATGCATTCCTGGGAATACGGGGGTACAGATACGAAAGTTGGTGTGCTTACACACTGGCGTATACTAACTGCCTGCGTGTGTGAGTGTGTGTATGCGATTATATATATATATATATCCATATATATATATGTGTGTGTGTGTGTGTGTGTGTGTGCGTGCGTGTGTGTGTGTGTGTGTGTGTGCAATTGTGTGTGTGTGTGTGTGTAAGTTGTGTGTGTGTGTGCGTGCATGTGTTTTGTGTATGCATATACGTATATACGCATGTACCTTATATATATATATATATATATGTGTGTGTGTGTGTGTGTGTGTGTGTGTGTGTATATATATATATATGTATATATATATATATATATATATATAATAACGTACGTATGTATGTATGTGTATTATATATATATATATGTGTGCGTGTGCATGATGTATGAATGAGATATTTTATTATATATATATATACCATATATATATATATATATAATAATATGTGTGCGTTAGTGTCAGCGCGTGTATGCATATATATATATATATATATATATATATATATATATATATATATATATATATATACATATATATATGCGCGTGCATCCCGTTACGTATATATGTATATATATATATATATATATGATGATATGTGTGCGTGCGTGCGTTATTGTGTGTGTGTGCGTGCGTGCGCGCGTGCGTGCGTTTGTGTTTTGTGTGGCGTGTGATGGTATTATTATATATATATATATATATCTAGAGGGATGTGTGTGCGCGTATATATTATATATATATATATCTAGAGAGATGCGTGTGTGCGTACACATGTGTGCGTATTTTATGTATGTTATGTATGTGTTCACGTATGTATGTACGTATGTATTTATGTATGTATATATGAATGTATGTACGTACGCGGATGGATGTATATATGTATATGTATGTATGTATGTGTGCGTGTGTATTTATGTTTATATACATACACACACACGCACGCGGGTAATATATACACGTATGTATGTATGTATGTGTGTTAATGCGTGTATCTGTTTATGTGTGTGTGGGTGTATGTGTGTGTACATGAATATATGTATATGTGTGTGTACGTGTATATATAATTGTGTATATCTGTGTGTGTGTATCTCTGTGTTTTTTTTGTGCGCGTATGTGTGTATTTGTGTGTGTATGTGTGTGTGCGCGCGTGAGTGTGTATACTTACAAACAAACATACATACATGCACCCCCGCTTCTACTAGTCGTATCTATAGAGTCCATACCACCTAAAAACACTATATTGCCACTGCATATACTTGACATTGTTCAACAGGTAACATTGTTCAACAGGTACGCTGTAATTTCGATGATAAACTACGCATCTTTAATCTGTAGCATCACATCGCAGCTTTTGCACAAACTATCAAACTGACAAGCATGCTGTGTAAGAAGGGGTAGAATATATACATGATCTCACACGCTGTACGATACAGTACATATTCGCTATTCATGTATACAAGTGGCATACCTGCTTAGTCTACGTGCTAAGGCAGTAGCTTTAATATAATACGGATGGATGCGCGCGTGCAAGCTGTATTCCTTTCACTTACAAGATACAGAATGTATATATATACATATACCCACCTTCAACCCAATTCCACCAGCCTAAAGTGTTATTGTGTTCGATTCGTGCGTGTGCACTGTGCAACCAAATATGAGCCCACTTTAATTGTGTCCTAATTTCCCATAGACGAAGGCCAAATTCGAATATTGGTAATTGGACCACACCTAAAGAGTAATCGGGTGCCAAATTAGGAAATGAAATAATTAAACCAGAGTTACCAGACTGCCATTCTATTTTTAGATTCTTGTCTGTCAACTTTTTTAGGCGGGCTGAGAACAAGATTAATGCTAGACTGCTGGCTGGTGTATTATATGGTACATATACTATACTTGTATTTTTTATATAAAAAAATCATAGCTGCTGAGCTCAATTCGTCTCTCTTGTCCCTCATTAATTTATAAGGTTTGTTCGAAAAAATTATGGGTCACATATGTATAATTGTATTTGTATGATATTGATATGTAGCCTTATTTATTATTATTTTAAAATAATATTAGCTACATATTTAGCTATTTATGTAGTATGCTAGCAATGACTTGTATGCTGCTATATAGTAGTATTATACTACTATGTAGAATGGATTTATACTACTATGTAGTGAACTATACTTCTATGTAGAAGTACTATACTACTATGTAGTGGTACTAGGCTACTATGTAGTTAGCAGTACAACTGGCACACAAATAGACAGGCGAAAATAGTACTGTGTTATCGATATTTGTAGCAAGACCAACTTTATTCAAGTTTTGTATTCACTTCCACGCAGATAAACTCGCAATTTTTTTGGCTGGGATCCACTAAATACGCTTTGGTATCACACGGATCACAAGCAGCTGCACGGGCCATATATTAATATTAGTAATTTTCTGCAAGATCTTAAAACAGCATCTCAGAAAAACAGCCCGAACCAGCAACAGCACGAACCAGCATCTATACGTGGAATTGTGGGAACTTTCAATAAATTGCGTTAATAATCAATCAAATAAAATCAGTCCTTTGTTGTGATATTTGAGTGGTTCTTGACTTACTTTAGGGTTCTTTCTCGCACCTTCATTTGAGGTCATCGAACCTACACATATTCGTGTCCTCCGTCGTATGATAGCACAGTAGCCTCCTATCATATAACATGCTGCCTATACTAATGGAGCTTACACTTATGTCGTAGACTACCTTCTGAAGTGTATTTATTTATACTTCTCTTTGGTACAGTACATATCAGAAATCAATACTCAGGCCCGATTTATTGACACGTAGTTCCTCAAGTAGCACCCTTATCACAGCCTTGTGCCCTCCATCCTGTGCGGATACTATGACCTCGTTATAGCACGCCGACGGATCCACCCGTGGATCCTTTAGAAGGAGCTTGACCACTTCAATGTGGTTGTACTTGCACGCACTACGCACACATATATTGTTGTGCACAGTGTGGTCTACATCCGGAAGCTTCAGCAAGAACTCTACTACCTGTGTATGCCCATTCTTACGCGCTTCGCGGAGGCTGTAGCTGGACTGGGTCGATGCATCGACACGCTTGTCCGTGAGGAGTTTCTCGACGATGGGCAAATAGCCGCGTGTGTTGGCTATAGTTATGACCAAGTTGTCACAGGCGGACGGATCCACACAGGGGTGTACCATAAGCAGCTGGAGCATATCCACATGACCTATGTTAAGTATATTAGCAAAAAATGCATAATGCAATGGTATCAGGTACAGTATGATCACATGACTTATGTATGGATCAACAAAATCCAAGGAGCCCTTTTGTTGTTGATCTTTTTGATATGTGATAGGTAGTTACATAGTAGGTGGATGGCATGACGCATACAGGGAGATATCACAATCGATACGAGCGTATTCACTTTCGACTCAAGTATGTACACATTCATTTTAAAAGATTATAAGCCCAGCCTGGACCATTGTTTTCTAAGATCGTACTCAGTAGTTCAGAGCAGCTTACACCAACGAATATTACATCACAACGCCACGCGGCCGCTACGCTACCTTGGTCACAGGCTATGAATACAGCCTTGTTGTCATTGAATGAAGGATCAACATAGCCCGTCTTGAGCAACTCCAGAGCTATATTCCAGTGGTGTCCCACAATGGCACCCTCCAGCGCACTGTGCAGATAAAATACGTTGCTTTCCGCATACGCTTTGTTGTAACCCACAACATACGGCAGCAACCACCGCACCACATCGATCCACCCCTTCTCACAAGCCGTGACCAGTCCAACACAGTACGCGTCCGCGCCGTGTATCTGTGACAGTATGTATGTTGTCATCTCGAACCCACCCCAGGTATACGCCTGGAAAACAGTACGTGTGATCATCCCGTTGTACCTTATAGTGGCTGTGGTTGTTGCCTCCTCTTCGTCTTCTTGTGCCAAATAAGCGCCCACACTGTTCACTATCACTCTGGCACGTATATCAGGGTCTCTCGTTATTCTGCGCAGGGCTGTACATGTCTGTGACAATGCATGTACCTCAGGCACTTCAAGGTATAATACTATGGCTGTGATCAAGAGCTTGTTAAGTAGCTCTAACGTCGATGGCACGTGACCGTACTTCATGTCTGGTATCCGCCTGAGACCGCCTTGACGAGCGATCCCTTTCCGGAAACTCGTGGCAGACACTATTTTTTTTTTGCCGGTTTGTCATGTAGGCATGGAGTAGGTGTCTCCTGCCCACATCTCGCTCTCGGCTTGACTTTCTAAGATTGTGCCCCATCCCCTTGTAGCATATAGCTTAAGTATAGGCCAAATTCGCAATGTCGCTCGCTTTTGAACTATGCTATGAAGGCCTCGATCACCTAGAGTAGGAACTAGCGTATGTATGCATATCTGGATTGCCCGGACTGTGATACGGCACCTCCGGCCGCTGAAAGACTCGCACATGGAGACAAAGTGGTGTGTTCTATCTCGCTGTTATCTTGCTTATTTGAACTCGGTAGTCCCGCAGGTATGCGAATAGTACTGTTTCTTCCAGAAAGAAAGTATGAACTAAGAATGTCTGTACTCTGTGATTTGCTGTTTCGTTTTTACTCACACATTACTCAGATTGTATAGAATTTACTCTGCTGTAATACACTAGGCGTGTGTACTATGTGGGCGTACTTCTTGAACAATCGAGTGATCGATATAACCAACCAGTAACGAAATAAAATACAAAGTGAATTGTAATAAATTACCGGTATCATCCACAACTGCCTCCGACTAAGTTGCCAATAAGTACTACGGTTTCTGTGCAGATTCAAAAACACACACCCCTGCATTGGATATATTAGTGACAACAACGCAAGGCCCCAGAAGTCTGCCTATAAGCAACCCCTCCAAAAAGGCCCAAAAATAGAACCACGTTGATAAAATGTTTGCTGAGGTACTTCAGAATCCGCCCGCATAATAGTACCTAAAACTTGTCAAGCTTAGTTACGATCGCTACTATTCAAAAATTATTGGCCCCCATCGAGAGTTGCCCTATTGCAACTCATTATTTAGCACATTCCAATTTTAAACCAAACTTCTCATTCG
>LUCW03001902.1:20000-22500 GCA_001586965.3 Sphaeroforma sirkka | reverse complement strand
TTTTGTGTTCTTCATGGTATTACGACGGCGTAGGAAATGAACCGTGCAAAATTACTTTACTTATCAAACTCACATCACAAATACTCATAATACTACTATAGATTCATCACAACGAGTGGATACTGGTGTCAAGCCGCACATAGCAACCACAATACTAAACCTCACATACGTTGTGTTCTCCTTGGTGGTTGTTGTAGGTGTCGAAGAAAATGGCCAGTCCGGTGAACTTATCTGCCGCCCCAAAAACATTGCCTTCTTTGGCAAAATCCTTTGTGAGCCAAAACACAAAGCCATCTCCGTACAGACGACTCGATTCTCCGTCCACCGCGAACTCGAATCTATTTTAAAATTAGGGTTTGATTGGCGAGATGGTGTATCACAAGAGAAATGAAAGCGAATCAGAAAAGGAAAAATGCCAGGAAAAATGCCAGGAGTTGAATGTTTTATCGGATTGAGCCAACATGATATAATATATTATTCTCCTACATTGCTCGCCTCGAATAGTGCCATGATGATGAATGATGAACAACATGGAGGCGTCACATTATGAGAAACAATATGAGAAGGGTTGCACTGTATTATATACGCGCTGAGGACTCATTGTATGAAAAGCCATGCGGTATTTGCAGTAGTCCTGGGTGTTGATAAAGGTAGTCTGACTACAACTATATGATATAGGCATTGACCATACCCAAGGCAGATTTGTTATGCATAATACATAGTATAAGTTACACTTCACTGACAAAAATTATTCTACAAACACATGCATGCGTACTATACATCTACATGCATGCTGATTAATAGGTGATATCTATGTACTTAATGGTTAGACTTGAACATATTCTTGCCAGAACAGACCCTACACATCCAAAGTACCCCAATTAAACAAACACACAAATAGAATATGCTCGAAACCCCACAGTTGCACAATGCACGCCGATTGCTAAAAATTCATAGAGCACACGGTTCATCAGTATATCACAAACCAACCGCGTTCACGCCTCGGCCACAACACACAGCGATACACATACGTACAGTTGAAACCGCACAATCATCTAAAACTTACTCAATAATCCAGTTCGCACTCTCTAGCCCCGCTGTATTCCATAGCATGCCACTTTTACTGGGCGCATCTTTGGTCAGACGTATCTTCTCTTTGGTTACCATGGTATCACCCGTAAACGTCCAGTGGGGAATGCGTAGATTCGAATCTGCACAAGGATGGCAAAATTGAGTGAGAATTGACATTTTCAGAAGAATTGATACATATAAAGTATTCATATGTTTATGTATTAGGACAGGATAGCGAGGTTTATGATGGCACGTGCAGATGTAGCCAAGCTTGATGACCAGCGTAGTACTTCAAAGTGCGAAAATACTTATTGCGTACTGGAGATAACCAAGAATCACTAGGCTTTCGAAGATATCGATGCAGAACATTCATGCTTGCCTTTGAGTGTGTGATACATATATGTGTGTGTGTTTTGAAAAGAAGAATAATACTCCGAAGACACCGTTGCATTTACTTGTGTTATATATATATATATATATATATATATATATATATATATATATATATATATATATATATATATATATATATATATATATATATATATTATATATACATATATTCATAGACATTCACTATGGACAGACATAATATGTGTGAACATACTTAGATAAGGCTTCTGCAGAGAATTGGAGACGGATCTCGGTCCCCCTGGCAGCTCCTCCGTAACTCTGTATTTCTGAGAAACATGTTACGAGTTATATATGGGTTTAGAAAGCACGACAGATAATAGCTAGACCAGTTTTCGGTTCAGCGCATGGTTATACAAGCACACCATGTGGTTGTTGATTACTGTTATATATCCTGAAGTTTAGGGATCGTATTAATTGAGATTTTAATACTCAGGTAATGTTTTGTGCGAAGTTAGAACTGTTCAATCAGTTTCTCTATAATGTATGGGCTATTGCCATACATACCGTAGAGTGTGCTTTGGTCTGCAACTTTCTATACGCCCTCATCTATACATATCCACATACGTACACTTATGTACAATGTAAATGTACGTATACATGATAAGGTTCATACGCACATTGACTATAACAAGAGATACTCGCGAGAATTTGAAATTTATATTAAGGCAACTGAAAAAGATGTGTTCGATTACCTATACAAGTATGAAGCGAGCGAGATCCAATGAAATAAATATAAACAATTCTATGCATATTTCTGAGTATATATATACGAAAATCTATATATGTATATATATATATTATATATATATATATATATATATATATATATATATATATATATATATATATATATATATATATATATATATATATGATGATGATGATGATGATGTGTGTGTGTGTGTGTGCATGTATGCATGTATGCATATATATGTATATATGTATATATATATATATATATATATATATATATATATATATATTATATATATATATTAATATTATTATTATATAT
>LUCW03001902.1:0-15000 GCA_001586965.3 Sphaeroforma sirkka | reverse complement strand
ACAACGCATATTATTACAACAGCTAATTTGATTGCGACTGTACGTATCGACCACTGGCTGTGGTTAAAAAATTGTCGTGTTGACCACGATCAAGGACAGGCAACGTATACCGGTGCAGCAAATATGAAAGCTATCGACCAACCCCCAAAAGAAATGTGTCCGTCTCTTTCTAAGACACATGGCAGCATAGTGAATTTTAGGTTTGTTCTGCAGTGCTGACCGTATGATCGTGAATAAATCTACACTTACGCAGTTTCCGGTTCGAAAAAGTTGACAAATAGAGAAAAATGCATTGTGGGTTGCTGTGTTTATTTTATAAATATACTAATTTTTTAAAATTGAATACATGTGATATCGCTGCGTATATCTAGAATTAACTGACATACATTGGCAGCAGATATGGTATTAATAACTATTTTTCGCTCAAGCGAAAACATGTGCAAATAGTCGTCGTGCAGTACATTTGATTAGTACTATACGTCAACGGCGCTTTTAACTTGACAATCCCTAAATAAGATTGCTTTACATACGCAAATCGTCGTCGTGCAGTACATTTGATTAGTACTACACATCAACGGCGCTTTTAACTTGACAATCCCTGAATATGATTGCTTAAATATACATGTACCGGTGTGCGTTGGCTTTTATAGCCGGTTTGGTGTCGATCCATTTCAGCGTTCCCGGATCTGTGTGATGCGTGAAAATTGCTTCCTTGAATTCACTGATGTGGTCAGATTCTATAACGAAGACACCCCCATCCTTGCGATGCACACCCAAAAAGTCTTTAGAAGACTTGCCCCTAGAATCGGTACGTTTGAGGGCGTTATCTTCGTGACGGATATTTTCAATGGACGCCCAAGGATATTGATACAGCATCTCCATATTCTCTAAATTATAAGCAACGATGCCGTTCTTATCGGCGCTCAAGATCAAATCTGCTGCATGCCGTTCTTCTACCTTGTACTTTCCTGCTACAACATGGCCCCGTGTTTTATACTGAACATAATATCCTTTACGACAAGGAATGGCCATATTACTATGTGTTAGGACCTTGTTAGTGCACACGTCTGTAAAGCAGTCAGACACAACAACCGCGCTGATGTCGTCTTCAGAAATCAGTTGAAGCCGATTCGAGTCATTCACAGAATTGCAGAGTCTAGCATCCTGAATGTAGATTGGAGAACTGTAATTTTCTGACTTCATCGATATCGAATCAATCGCTTCCATAGACATATATGATTTTCGTCTTTTGGTAAGGCCGAGGAGTTTAGACACGATCGCCATGATTATCTTCGCTTGTTGTGCACTGCTGAATAGTTATTCAATAGTTCTTTTAAATAAAGTCATAATAGTGCTGAGACGGCGAAATGCTCGAGAGATTTATATTAAGTACACAGACAGGGTTTTGGTCTTTTTGGCCATAGCGGCATAGCCTCCTGTTCAATTTATTTTCTCCTAATAGGAGGCTATGTTTGGTGTTCTATTTATTTATTTATTTTCTTTTAAAATAATAAACATCAGATTCTATCAGAGTTTTGGGCCTTCAAAAGCCAGTGCGCTCACGAGCCAGTGTCCACGAGCCAAAGTGTTCGAGACATTTCGACCAAAAATATAGGGTTAGCAATTGAGCAAACGTCGGCAGTCTCAGGACATCCGGGGATTCAGGGGACGTTCCCAACAAGAATCCCAGCGAACCCAACTCACTCCGACTCACTCGGCACTCTCCCCAGTCCGTTCCTCAGCAGTATATGAGATTGATACGCTCATAACTCATTGAGTCCAGCCTCCAGAATGAAGATGTTTTTTACTCTGTCCTATCAAAAATGTCGTCAATTTAAAAATAACTCGTATGTTCATTGGTATTTGGTATCAAATATCAATCTGATCTGTGTTCTCACTTCTCACTTCTCCACTCACGCGCGAACAAAGAGAAGACGTGTGACAATTTCTTGATGTGTGAGCAAACTTTTTCTGATTTTCAAGATTTCAGCGGGCCAACATTGTTTTTTGTTTTTGAAAACTACTATTTATCTATATAATAAAACATATTTACATATCAATGTATTTGTATATATATTTATTTTAAAAAAAGTAAACGCCTCTGTCCGTCTGTCGCGGATTCGCGCGCGTGTGTGTGTGATAAATAATATGTGTGGAACAGGCTGGTGTGGATTGTGGAAAAGTGGAACCCAGGAACTGTGGTCTGTGGACTCTCTACTCTCTCTCTAGTAGAGAGGGCTCTGCCATTCTGGGTTTTCTCTACTCTCTCGCGCGCACACAGACAGCAGTGAGCAGTCAGCAGTCAGCAGTGAGCAGGTTTTCCAGTTCCTGGCCAGCTGGCCTTCATTTTACCCCAGGCAATGACCAGGGCCTACTACTAGTAAGTAGTAGGGGCCCTGGCTCCTCTAGTAGAGGCTTGGAGCCTGGGGCCTAGGAGGCTGAGCCTAGCAGACAATTAGCTGAGGCCTGAGGGCCCTGATGAGGCCTTTCCCGCTGACCGCCTAAGCCCTAAGGCCCTAAGGCCCTAAGGCCCTGAATACTGAGTTCAAGAGTTAGTAACCGTTAGTAGCACTGAAACAATAGTAGTGAGTTCATAGTGACTGGTGAGAATGGCGAGTGACTCACTCTAAACAACAACTTATTTATTTATTTTCAAAAAATACAACTCAACAAGATTGCAAGAACGAGCAGGCGGGTGGTCTCTGGCCCTCTCTGAGGACTCTGAGTTACGGAGCCTTATGGGGCCCTGGGCCCTGCCGGCTGCGAGTGACTTCTGTTATATTTGTTTTTAGAAGTACGGTTGCTCTCTCCTCACTAATTTACTCGCGACTATAAAGAGCATGGCAGTGCTCTAAAGAGTATAGACTGGACTTTGGAGTCTGAAGACTCTCCGAGACAGTCACAAACTGACAGTCTCACAGGGGTGAGTGTCAACTGGAACTGGTAAGTGATAACTGACTACATAACTGCTGGGCAGCTGGTGTGAGTGGTGGTGAGTGGTGACTGGTTAGTGGTTACTGGTAACTAGAGTGAGTATGTAGTGACTACCTGGTAAGTTGTAGGGAGGGTAATAAATAAAGGAGATGTGTTAAGACTACGACCACTACGCCTGTCTTGCGACCACTATGACTGCGACTATCGTCTGCGACAATAAGACTGAGGCTCTCGCCTGCGACCACTATGACTGCGATTATCGCCTGCGACCACCAAGTCTGAAGCTTTCACCTGCCACCCTCTCGCCTGCCACATAATCACAAAATTTAGTTTATATATTTATTTTTCAAAACTTATTCAGCATCAATAGCACAGTGGCAAGGATGTGTGATCTGTAGTGGTATTTAACAAATATATAAAACCCTACTACTATTTTATATATATAAATAATGTGTGTGTGTGTGTGTGTGTATTTTTTATGTTTATGTATACAAATGTATATGTATATGTGTGTATGTATACGTTCATATATATGATTATGTATATATAAAAAAATATATATTATATATATATATATATATATATTATATATATATATATATATGTATATATATATGTATGCATATATATATATATATATATATTATATATATTATAATATATATACATATATATATATTATATGTAACATATGCATGTATATATAAACATACATACATATTACATATATATGCATATGCATGTATATATTATTATTATTATATATATTATTAATATATATATATATATATTATATATTATTATATTACATATATATTATTACATATTATATGATATTATTATATTAATATGCAATATCCATATGCATATTATTATTATTATTATATATATATTATTATATATTATTACATATATATTACTATACAATATGCATATATGCATATATAATATATTGTTTGCGTATGCGCATTATAATATATATGCATGCATATATATGTGTATATGTGCATATGAGCATATGGATACGCACATGTATGATGTGTGCATATGTATGCATATGTATGCATATGTATGTATGTATATGTATATGTCATGTGTATGTATATATATATATATATATATATATATATATATATATATATATATATATATATATATATATATATATATATATATATATATGTATGTATGTATGTATATATGTATGTATTTATAGATGCATAGCCCCCTGAATAATCAACAACTGATCTCTTTTTTCTCAGGGAGCTGTGATATATGTATTTGTTTGCATCCCTGAAACCCTAAAACCCTAGAATCGCAAGTAAAAGAGTCAGACATAAAACGGGTCGCAGGCGAGAGCGCCAAGTTTAGTGGTCGCAGGCGAGAGCCTCAGACTTAGTGGTCGCAGGTGAGAGCCTTAGTCTTATTGTCGCAGGCGAAAGTCGCAGTCATAGTGGTCGCAAGATTAGGTCGCAGGCGTAGTGGTTGCAGGCGTAGTGGTTTCAGGCGTAGTGCTCGCTGTCTTAACAAATCACTAGACAATTGTTGTCCATACATACATGTTTTTTTTTTTCAAAATCAAAATCAAAATCAAGAACAATCGAAACAATACAGTCGTACCTCTTGAAGTGTCCAAGCTCCGTCCTAAGCCAAAAAGTGGACATTTAAAGAGGTATTTACACAGGCTCTTGGGCAGGTACACCCTCTAAAAGTTTAGGCGCTGATGATGAGATATATCAGTTTGACTGTGTATTTTGACCAACTCGGTCTAATTTTATATTTTTTGTTTTTTGATTTGTTTCATATTTTAAAAAACAACTATAAAATATCACCAAATTTCATTCCTTTTTTTAAACAAAATACTGTTTAATTTAGAAGGCTATGAATATTACAAATTTCACTCTGAAATTTTAACACTTTAAAAAATTTGATTAAAAAATATTTTCCTTGCCTGTATTGAGGCTGAAATCATTCAATCAAAAAAATGCTATGGATTTTCGTAATGTACCCAAAACACGTCCACAGCCCAGCAGTGCCCACAAAGCCCAAGACTCACAAGAGGCACAGCCCCCAGCCCACAGAAGCGCCCGGGGGGGGGAAGTGGCCAGATACCCAGAGTTTAGTCGACCCACCCCAGAGAGCCCCAAGAGCCCCAGACTTTTACAGCGGGGTGCCGGGGTTCCAGAGTCTCAGACTGAGACTAACAGGTAACAGGTCTGCCAAGGTTGTTATTTTGAAATTACTCTGAATGTATAAATAACTTGGGTCGGACTCGGACGGAGTTTGATGTATGAACTCTAAAATCTGAGAGTCTAAAGTCTGAACCTTGAAGTCTGAACTCTGAAGTCTAAACTCTGAACTTTTTTTGTAAATATATAGTCCCCTACTCCCGTCCAAACCTAATTAAACCCTTATATGGTATTAATTTGTTTATTTTTTGCCCATTTGAGACCCGGTAAAAGTTATAGAATTAAAGGCCTATACTCTTTTTAAGTATTTTTAAAAAGAGCATCGTAGCGAGTGAACTTTTGATTATAATTTGAAAGGGGAAGAAAAGGAGGATCGTATAATAAATAAACTCAAACTCGTGTGATGGTACATTCTGAATTTATACTGATAGGGATAGTATCACTCAAAGCTATAGCTATTAGATCCCTCGGAACTTTATTTATTCCAAATAAGGAGTAAAGTGAATCTTTTTATGCCCATTTGGGGCTCTGTACCTTAATATAGAAAGGCCCAATACAAGTAGCACGATGTGATACCTGCAGTAGAGGATATATTGTACAGTTATTGGGGGCTTCCCCCCCCCCCCCCCCCCAACAACAACAACAACAACAAAAATTGGAAATCTGGACCGAAACGTGAACCAAAATTGAAGTTGCACTGTTAAAACCATGGGGCGCGCTTTCCCAAAAAGAAACACGGGTACAAACCCAAAATTAAAAATTAACGTATAAGAAAACGGACGGTCAAACTCCGGGGGACGAAAACCCGAATATAAAAGTTACCATATCACCCTCTTTTCAGAGCTTTTAGTTCCCCACCGACGTCAGCGGTGCTTTTTTTCTTTTTTTTTCAAAGGAGTTAAGTTACAAGGTTTGTACATATGGTATGGCTCTCATAGCCGTTGTAGACTTGTAGTGGTTAGGGGGAGATCGATAGATAGAAGTGGTCAGTAAATTCCCGCTTGAAGCTTGGGCCAATTGAATCGACGATAGAGGATATGATACAAATATGCGCAAAAAAACTGACACCATCAAGTGTGCCACGTATTCGCTTGCTGACCTAGTACATATCGTACCCACCGGGGTGAACCGATGCCCCACCAGACCACGGATGTGTTGCACTCGATATGTGCTGGTTGGTCTGGATTGAAGTCATGGGCAGAATCAACAGGGGCGATGTGATGACTTGGTTTGGACCAAAATTTAGAAGTAGTACTTCAACAGCGTGATCATCCGGGGTATGGGGAATATCTGTTGATATGCCAGAAATGAGTGTGAGTACGGATGTTGTTCTACATGCTGGAGAAATGGTCCAAGGTGTTTGTGGACGGTCCAGAAGCCGTGGAAGAGGATATCAGGGCCGATGCTGTTTTATGACTACCAGGATGTATCGGATCAGTTGCTGGATGCAGGCAAAGTGGCTGGTGGTGAATTTGTGGCCACCGGGGCAGACAGGGTGTGGTAGTCGAGCAATGTGAATATGTACGTATTCGTTACAATCATAGTACTGAGCCATATTGGTGTAGGCTCGAAGCAGCTGTTGAAGCTGTCGTGTTTGGCTTTGTCCCAATTTGAGGTTGGCGGTTTGTCCATCCATGACCAGTTGGTAGTAGTATTGACGCTGCGTCACTGCCGCGATCTCTTTGTTGGACCAGTGTTTTGTTGAGTTCTTTCTAATGTCGTCACAGTGTCGGCGGTTGTACAATTTTCAGGTAGGCATAGATACTTGTAGAAATACGGCCTCCGGTCAGTCTAAAATATCAAGATCAATTGAGATAATACATTGGTTTTTTATTTGTATTTTAAATAATTAGTACAAGCTCTTTTTCCAATATTTCCAAAGTGTTCTAAATTCACTTTGATGGCTCCAATAGCCTGAGTATTTGGTATGACTCATCTACTTGGACCTATTTGAGACATTAGTAGATGTAGGATATTATAAACTAAATTTTATAATCTCCGAACTACTACTTATTGATTTTGGTCCTCCCGCCAATCTCCAAAATCCAATAAGTCTTTTTTTTTTTTTTAACTTTTCTTCAGATGGAACTTTATTTATATCAGCTAGTGTATTAACGTGACTTACGTTATTATGTCTATTTACAAATTAGGCAAGTGGTCATGAACATTTAGTACTTCTAGTGAAAAATATTCAATAAAGAACAGCTAGAGGTACGCCCTGTGTGATCGAGGATATTTAGGCTCTTAACAAGAGGCAGTCCCGATCATTTCTTACACAAGCTACCACTGCTAAATCCTAACTGACTAAATTGTATTTTAGTTTAATATAGTTTGAAACCTAGTAATTTCCATCGAAGTTTACATATTTTTCAGTTATTTAGTAGTTACAGTAGTGTACTGCTTCTAGACTGTCTGACATCGATTTACTATCCAGCAAATACTATGGCTAAGGGTACTTCTAAGGGCAAGGGAGCCGCTAGCTCTAAGCCTGCTAAGCCTGCCGAGGTTCCTGAGGTCCCTGTGGAAACACCTAGCCTGTCTGGAGTTGAGCCTGCCGAGGATACTGTTGGGGAAGCAAATTCTGAGGTTGGTACAGAGGATTATTCTGAGGATGACTCGTCGGATCCTAAAGCCTTGGAAGAAGAGGTATCTACTACCGCGGAAAGGCTCGCCAGCGTCCGTGTATCACCTAGGAGTGAAGCTCAGGGCCCCAGCTTGCCCCCTGACCACGTGCCGTCAAATATAGGGGATAAACGTCGAAAGGCTGGAAAATTCGTGGATACGAATGTCGGGGGCATTATAACTCCACATCTAAAGGACACTCCAGCACAAATCCGGAGTGAAAAGGAAGTATTGTACCTGTCCGAAAATTTCGGTTTCGCCATCGATGGAGAAGCCATTCCATTCAGCTCAAATCTTGGGGCCGAAGCTGAGGACGCCATAACTCGACAACGAGTGGTTGGATCCTCTCAATCTCGACGCCAATTGAACCGCACTGAAGCGCTCTTGAAGGAGCTAGCGGCAGCAGCAGTTGTGGACCCCTCTATCGTGTCCCACTTGGCTGATATTCTTCCTTTACCGAAGAAGAAAAAAATTCGGGCCGGGTTTCGAACCCGAGACCTACTGGTTTACCAGCCAGTATGTTTACCACTAAGCCAATTACCACTGGCGAGAGAGATAATATTTCAAAATTTAATCTCTATAGCTCTGATGCTACCATCGACCATCCTCTTGACAAACCTAACCCTGTCAGAGGATATGATCGTATGGAACTCGATGAGGCTTACCATCCTCGTAATATCGACCCTCATTTGCCAACTAACCCTGGTAATCACGATTTTGGCAATCGCTACACCAGTACCTCGTTAGAGAGTTCCCGCTCTAATCCTGAGGATGAGGAAGTGAGAACCAGACATACTCGTCTCAGGCTATTACGCTCTGGTATGCAAGTCCTTGAGGACCGTCTATTGAATGACTCTGACCTTGACGATAGGAAAGCGGATAACTAGAGAAAGGAAGTAGACACCATCTTGGCACTAGCAGCCCGTAGCACTGAGCATGAGCCTCGTGAACGCTTAGAACCAAGCTTTATAAAGCAGCTAGGTAACGCGCAGGCTGAGGTCGATTTCTCTACTAATAAGAGTACAGTGGAGACACTGAAGGCCTTCGACCAACTTAAGGAGTCTGCCAGCCTTAGGGATAAGCAGATGATGAATGCCTTTATTCATTTCTGTGAGCCAGGTGAATAGCGAACTATCTTGAAGGCTCATGAGCCCAACTGGAAAGCCCTACCCTGGCACCAGTTGCGTGATAATATACTTAACACCTTTTTTTGAAGATGCACGTGACCGTGAACTTCTAGAGTCTCGCAAGTTCTTTGCGAACGATACCACTATTCGAGGTGCTCTAGCTCATATGACACATATGAATACTGGATGGGTGGTCGTACCTATACTGGCGAATATTTATTAATTTGTCAGATGATGGAGACTCTGGGAGCTAACCTCTTTAAGAAAGTCAATGATGACATCATCGCCTATGGTGATTTGCGATCTATGCCTTGGTCTGTCTTTGAGAAGATAGTACACAAGCATACCAATTCCTCTACTAGAGTACTTAGTACCACGAGCTACACCCAGCCCACTAAGCGAAACGCAGTAGAGACTAATACTGCGCGTAGTACTAAGAAACCTCGCACTACTACTGGAGGGGGGTACTGGCTCTACTTCTACCGAACCGAAAGGTGATAAGAAGGTGAGAGCGCCTTGCAAGAAGTGTGGTTACAACCTCACAAAACGTAATGGCAAGTGGAATGGTAGACACGACCCTGTTAAGTGTGCACCAGGCAAGCCAGATTTTGGACACTATATGAAAGAGTGTGCTACTTGCAAAGGGTACTAACGGTTGGCACAAAGAGGATTGCAAGGACTTACCAGACGTCCAAGTTAAGCACTGACAGTACCATATGTGCGCACTAGAGCAAGATTATGAGAAAATGTTCAATAAAATCTATACCAAAGGAGATGAACGTATCTTTCAAACAGTTTTCGTAAATGGAGAAAAAGTTATGGCACTATTTGATCCAGGGGCTGAAGTCTCTGCTATCTCATGCCGAGTAGCCTACGCTACAGATATGGCTGTCCATAACGAAACAACTGATTTAATCTTGGGAAATGGCAAAGTTACTACTTGCGAACAAGCCATTGACTATGCACACATAATGCTGTCAGATAGAAGAGAAGTGAAGACTCACCTAATCGTTACTGACATGTCTCAGAAATACGATTTAATTATAGGTATGACTGATCTTCTCAGTTTAGGTATAACACTCACTGGTCTGCCTAATGGGCTAGACCCGAATAAAGATCAGTCAGATGATAATATGTTAAAGATACCTAAACCTCCGGAAGGTGAAGCAAAGGATATGATTCCGCACTTCACCGATATAATTATGGACTTAATTATACAAAACAGGAAGATTGCAATAACTGACTGGTGTATGTTTAAGTTCTCTAATGGGTACGTTAGACTTGACTTAACAAACGTCGACTTCTCTAAGTTAAAGTGTCCTTCACATAACTACGTGAGTTGGAGACACAAAGACGTTGTCAAAACCCAAATCGAAGATTGGTTAAAACAGGGTCTAATTGAAATCAATTATGATGCAACCCCAGTTAACTTAGCTCTCTTAGCGGTCGATCAATATAAATCTGATGGAACGTTTAGTAAAACAAGAAGTAGTACTAGACCTGTCGCCAATCAACAAACTAATTCCGCAACATAGTTTTCCCTTACCTAAGATAAGCGAGATACTACGCAAAATGGAGGGTGCGACTATCTTTTCCAAGATAGACTTAAAAGCTGCATTCCATCAACTACAGATATATGAGCCTCATAGGAAATACTTTTCCTTTACTTGGCAAGGTGAGAAGTACCAGTTTAAAGGTGCACCTGAAGGCTTGCACATGTTACCTTCTTTCTTCCAACAAGTTATGATGGAACTATTTGCGGACCTGTCGTATAACGTATCAGTCTATTTAGATGATATAGTTATCTTTACAAAGACAGCACATGAACATGCTAAACTCGTTAAAGAAGTCTTAAAGCGACTTAATCATGCTAAACTTAAGATTAACGAAGACAAGTGTTCTTTTGCTAAGGATACTATACACTTACTTGGCTACAAAGTATCTGCAGCAGGGGTAGAAATTGATCCTGGCAAGAAACAGTTTCTGTTGGATTTATCAACACCAATTACTGGAAGAGATGTGAACTCTGTGTGTGGGGTTTGTTAACTTCTTCTCGGATTCGGTACCGCATCTTTCTCATTACTTAAAGCCTTCAGTCACCTACGGCTGCACAAAGGACCTTTGGGAAAGCTTTGACTAAAGAATGTGATGATGCATTTAAACTAGTCAAAAGTAAAGTAATGGACGCACCCATCATGCAGTACCCTGTGGATGGTGTCCCATTCCAAGTAGCAACCGACGCTTCAGATCGAGCGGTAGGTGGAGTGCTTTACCAAACGATAAATGGTAAACCGCGCTACATACAATTCTTTTAGCAAGAGTTATAATAAGAGTCAACGGAATTACCCTACCGTTAAACAAGAGCTCCTTGCTATAGTTACTGCGCTAAGACAGTTTAAAGACTACCTTTATGGAAGTTACTTTACTGTCGCCTGTGATCAAAAGTCTTTAACATACTTAAAAGATATGAACCCTGATTCACAGTTGGTGAGCCGCTGGCATGACATTATTGCCAAGTTCGCTTTTAATATAACACACATTCCAGGAATACATAACCATCTTCCTGACATGCTCTCTCGACTTGTGCCCGACTACCAGAAAACAGTCAAAGAGTTATTAGCAACCGATTGATGCTAAATAAGAAATGGTTTAACCTCGCTCAATCACGATGGGGTCCATTTACTGTTGATATGTTCGCCGCAGAACATAACAAACAGGTTTCTGAATATAGGTCGTTGACTCATCCTAAAGGTGATGCATTTCAGCTTGACTTATCAAAGCATAATGCGTGGGCTAACCCACCTTGTCAACTTATCGCACAGTTGTTAAATTATGTTAATATTACTAAATCTACCATTACGCTGTGTTGTCCCTTACGTAACTCCGACCCATGGATACGTGATTTAATTAATATGATTCAAGACGAACCTATTTATGTCGACCGTGAAACCGACACGTTCTTGTATCAGGGATCCTATTCTATTAAGAAGACGCCTTGGAAACACACCATTGTTTTGTCGCATCGGTCCTGCAGGTACCACTAAGTGGAAACCCTCAACCGAATTCTTAGCTAAACTAGAGGAGTCTAAAGAGTTTGAACAAAAGCTCAAGACTCGTACAACACATGCACCCAACAAGATTGTAGTCGAGGTAATGCCGATTGAAACGGCATTAGATCGTAAAAAAACATGGAACTAGCTAAGGCCATGGATCAAAGACTCAAAACTCTAAGAGAACCTGAAGCTCGCACTCAACTACTTAAAGCGCTGCTTAAAGAACAGCCAGGAGTTGCGAAACAACTGAAGAAGATACTTCAACAATCCAATGTTGTCAATTATGTATCTCAGGACTCTACCCCTCCTGATACTGAGGTTGCCCTTTCCAACAGGACTATGGTTCATCCAGCCAGCGTTACGCAGAATCTGACTGACTTAGAGGAGCTCGAAAGTAGAGTTAAAATTATACATAATTTAACGCATCGAGCATATGAGCATACTTATAAAATGGCTATTCGTGCAGGGCTTGATCACCCGGCGCTGAAAGAAACCATACGTGAAGTATACCGACGCTGTACTGATTGTGAAAAGAACCAGATCAAGCGATACGGTTGGGCACCCCTAAAAAAGTGTGACAGAAGACCAACCGATGCGCCGAGTCATAGTCGATTTGGTTAAACTCCCGCGATCCAAGCATACTGGCGATGTATATATCTGTCATTTCTTATGTGTGGCTTCGGGCTATAACTTGCTTTTATGCAATACCGAACAAACGTCCACAAACAGTGGCAGAATTATGCTATCACGTCTTTAATGACTTCGGTTTCCCCGAGTACTATGTTCTGATAACGGTAGTGAGTTTTGTACCGACGTAATGGAGGCACTTATACTGTATCAGGCATGACCCATAGGCGTGGTGTTCCTTACAAACCTCAAACGCAGGGTGCAAATGAGACACGTCATAGAGAACTTAAGAAACTCTTGCGTACCGCACTAGACGACGTTGAGGATATGTGGCCTTATCATTTGAAATGGGTTCAGACTCAAATGAATAACTGCATGAATCCTCAAACTGGAACACTCCCGTTTCACTATTTCTTTGGCCGCTATAGTGAATTACAAGCAACGTTTGATAAAACTGCGCCCGAGAAACACGCTACCCCGTGGCTTCAAAAGATCGAGCATATGCAGAACGTTGTTTACCCCTGTTTACTGAGCACAAGAATCGCGTCCTACTTAAAGCGTATGACCGATGGAATAACACTAAGAACATTGTTCAGTTCAAAGTCGGCGATTACGTTAACATTATAAATCGAAACGCCAACGTTACCGAACTCTCTTCTAAGACGATAGGACCTTTTGTTATTTCCTACCATGATGAGAAGAGTGATACTTACGAAGTGAATAACATTGATGGTACTAGCGCAACCAATCTAGGCACTCACCGTATCCCTACCTCCGAACTCTCATTCGCTCGCTCATTTGATTCTGATGTACCAGTTATGGAGTCACAAGTCAAAGATATAATTGACAAAACATCCGAAGACGGTTACACTTACTACAAGACCCGTTTCATGGATGGGACAGTAGCTTGGCTAACCTCCGATGCATTTCGTGAATCTCGCGACTTTCTTCGTATCTTTAATAAGAAATGGAATAAGCGTTTACATAAGAACACACGAGATAAACGAAAAGGGTTTCAGGTGACTACAAACCCTGACGGATCTGAAATTCCCTATTTGCCACCTACTTCCTACGTGACTAAACTTTCTGATCTGCTTACCAACAGTGCAGAAAAAATTGTTCAAACTTACTTACTAATGAAGAACAGCCTTTGGCTATTACCTTACCAAATAATAAACGTAAGGCGCCTACATCGGAAATGGTTACTGGACCAAATACTAAACGACATAGAGTACAACATGAGTCTTGAACTCGTACATATAGGCACATACTTACTGATAAGTCATGACCGAAACCGTTTTTTACTTTGGTTTTCGCTTTACCAACTAGATCGTATCTTAACGTACGTTCGTAGTTCTAAAAGCTACTGGGGCTATGTAGAAATACGGCCTCCGGTCAGTCTAAAATATCAAGATCAATTGAGATAATACATTGGTTTTTATTTGTATTTTAAATAATTAGTACAAGCTCTTTTTCCAATATTTCCAAAGTGTTCTAAATTCACTTTGATGGCTCCAATAGCCTGAGTATTTGGTATGACTCATCTACTTGGACCTATTTGAGACATTAGTAGATGTAGGATATTATAAACTAAATTTTATAATCTCCGAATTACTACTTATTGATTTTGGTCCTCCCGCCAATCTCCAAAATCCAATAAGTCTTTTTTTTTTTTTTAACTTTTCTTCAGATGGAACTTTATTTATATCAGCTAATGTATTAACGTGACTTACGTTATTATGTCTATTTACAAATTAGGCAAGTGGTCATGAACATTTAGTACTTCTAGTGAAAATTATTCAATAAAGAACAGCCAGAGGTACGCCCTGTGTGATCGAGGATATTTAGGCTCTTAACAAGAGGCAGTCCTGATCATTCTTACACAAGCTACCACTGCTAAATCCTAACTGACTAAATTGTATTTTAGTTTAATATAGTTTGAAACCCAGTAATTTCAACAGCACCAACCGGGTGTGGAGTGTCGCCAACTGAAGCCATGAAAGCCATAAGCGCCGATGGAGGCGATACCTGGGGACAACTGCTGCAACCAGGGACTCCATATGTCTGAAAGGTTAGTCCCTAGTATTCCGTGGGAGAGTGAAACCCAGGTATTTGGAGAGTTTAGACTTGGCATGCGTGTGTACCCATCTCTTCAGGGGAGTATCTGACAAGCGTCGGTGTGATAAATCTACTTTTATACAGCAAGTTAGCGTCGGGGTCGCAAGTAGGTAGATTGTACTCGAGGTCGGAGCGACATCCTGTTCGAGCCCAGATTTGCGTCTCTGCCATTAGTTTTGGTCCGCAAGAAGGCTGGAGAGGGACCGCTTGGGGAACTTGTATTTGTGTGTCGTCGACGAATAAATAAAAGCGGAGTGAGCTTGGGCTTGAATTGTGCTAGTGTGATGCTTTCAAGTGAATCCATGTAGCTAGTAAAATAGCTGAAGAGCA
>LUCW03001901.1:0-13036 GCA_001586965.3 Sphaeroforma sirkka | reverse complement strand
GTGGTCGCAGGCGAGAGCCTCGAGACTTAGTGGTCGCAGGTGAGAGCCTTAGATCTCTTATTGTCGCAGGCGAAAGTCGCAGTCATAGTGGTCGCAAGATTAGGGTCGCAGGCGTAGTGGTTGCAGGCGTAGTGGTTTCAGGCGTAGTGCTCGCTGTCTTAACAAATCACTAGACAATTGTTGTCCATACATACATGTTTTTTTTTTCAAAATCAAAATCAAAATCAAGAACAATCGAAACAATACAGTCGTACCTCTTGAAGTGTCCAAGCTCCGTCCTAAGCCAAAGAATGGACATTTAAAGAGGTATTTTACTGAGGCTCTTGGGCAGGTACACCCTCTAAAAAGTTTAGGCGCTGATGATGAGATATATCAGTTTGACTGTGTATTTTGACCAACTCGGTCTAATTTTATATTTTTGTTTTTGATTTGTTTCATATTTTAAAAAACAACTATAAAATATCACCAAATTTCATTCCTTTTTTAAACAAAATACTGTTTAATTTAGAAGGCTATGAATATTACAAATTTCACTCTGAAATTTTAACACTTTAAAAAATTTGATTAAAAAAAATATTTTCCTTGCCTGTATTGAGGCTGAAATCATTCAATCAAAAAAAATGCTATGGATTTTCGTAATGTACCCAAAACACGTCCACAGCCCAGCAGTGCCCACAAAGCCCAAGACTCACAAGAGGCACAGCCCCAGCCCACAGAAGCGCCCGGGGGAGTGGCCAGATACCCAGAGTTTAGTCGACCCACCCCAGAGAGCCCCAAGAGCCCCAGACTTTACAGCCAGGGGTGCCGGGGTTCCAGAGTCTCAGACTGAGACTAACAGGTAACAGGTCTGCCAAGGGTTGTTATTTTGAAATTACTCTGAATGTATAAATAACTTGGTCGGACTCGGACGTTTGATGTATGAACTCTAAAATCTGAGAGTCTAAAGTCTGAACCTTGGAAGTCTGAACTCTGAAGTCTAAACTCTGAACTTTTTTTTGTAAATATATAGTCCCCTACTCCTGTCCAAACCCTAATTAAACCCTTTATATGGTATTAATTTGTTTATTTTTTGCCCATTTGAGACCCGGTAAAAAAGTTATAGAATTAAAGGCCTATACTCTTTTTAAGTATTTTTTAAAAAGAGCATCGTAATGTAGTGAACTTTTGATTATAATTTGAAAGGGAAGAAAAGGAGGATCGTATAATAAATAAACTCAAACTCGTGTGATGGTACATTCTGAATTTATACTGATAGGGATAGTATCACTCAAAGCTATAGCTATTAGATCCCTCGGAACTTTATTTATTCCAAAATAAGGAGTAAAGTGAATCTTTTTTTTGCATGCCCATTTGGGGCTCTGTACCTTAATATAGAAAGGCCCAATACAAGTAGCACGATGTGATACCTGCAGTAGAGGATATATTGTACAGTTATTGGGGGCTTCCCCGTCCCCCCCCCCAACAACAACAACAACAACAAAAAATTGGAAATCTGGACCGAAACGTGAACCAAAATTGAAGTTGCACTGTTAAAACCATGGGGCGCGCTTTCCCAAAAGAAACACACGGTACAAACCCAAAATTAAAATTAACGTATAAGAAAACGGACGGTCAAACTCCGGGGACGAAAACCCGAATATAAAAGTTACCATATCACCCTCTTTCAGAGCTTTTAGTTCCCCACCGACGTCAGCGGTGCTTTTTTCTTTTTTTTCAAAGGAGTTAAGTTACAAGGTTTGTACATATGGTATGGCTCTCATAGCCGTTGTAGACTTGTAGTGGTTAGGGGGAGATCGATAGATAGAAGTGGTCAGTAAATTCCCGCTTGAAGCTTGGGCCAATTGAATCGACGATAGAGGATATGATACAAATATGCGCAAAAAAAACTGACACCATCAAGTGTGCCACGTATTCGCTTGCTGACCTAGTACATATCGTACCCACCGGGGTGAACTGATGCCCCACCAGACCACGGATGTGTTGCACTCAATATGTGCTGGTTGGTCTGGATTGAAGTCATGGGCAGAATCAACAGGGGCGATGTGATGACTTGGTTTGGACCAAAATTTAGAAGTAGTACTTCAACAGCGTGATCATCCGGGGTATGGGGAATATCTGTTGATATGCCAGAAAAATGAAGTGTGAGTACGGATGTTGTTCTACATGCTGGAGAAATGGTCCAAGGTGTTTGTGGACGGTCCAGAAGCCGTGGAAGAGGATATCAGGGCCGATGCTGTTTTATGACTACCAGGATGTATCGGATCAGTTGCTGGATGCAGGCAAAGTGGCTGGTGGTGAATTTGTGGCCACCGGGGCAGACAGGGTGTGGTAGTCGAGCAATGTGAATATGTACGTATTCGTTACAATCATAGTACTGAGCCATATTGGTGTAGGCTCGAAGCAGCTGTTGAAGCTGTCGTGTTTGGCTTTGTCCCAATTTGAGGTTGGCGGTTTGTCCATCCATGACCAGTTGGTAGTAGTATTGACGCTGCGTCACTGCCGCGATCTCTTTGTTGGACCAGTGTTTTGTTGAGTTCTTTCTAATGTCGTCACAGTGTCGGCGGTTGTACAATTTTTTCAGGTAGGCATAGATACTTGTAGAAATACGGCCTCCGGTCAGTCTAAAATATCAAGATCAATTGAGATAATACATTGGTTTTTTATTTGTATTTTAAATAATTTAGTACAAGCTCTTTTTCCAATATTTCCAAAGTGTTCTAAATTCACTTTGATGGCTCCAATAGCCTGAGTATTTGGTATGACTCATCTACTTGGACCTATTTGAGACATTAGTAGATGTAGGATATTATAAACTAAATTTTATAATCTCCGAACTACTACTTATTGATTTTGGTCCTCCCGCCAATCTCCAAAATCCAATAAGTCTTTTCTTTTTTTTAACTTTTCTTCAGATGGAACTTTATTTATATCAGCTAGTGTATTAACGTGACTTACGTTATTATGTCTATTTACAAATTAGGCAAGTGGTCATGAACATTTAGTACTTCTAGTGAAAAAAATATTCAATAAAGAACAGCTAGAGGTACGCCCTGTGTGATCGAGGATATTTAGGCTCTTAACAAGAGGCGGTCCCGATCATTTCTTACACAAGCTACCACTGCTAAATCCTAACTGACTAAATTGTATTTTAGTTTAATATAGTTTGAAACCTAGTAATTTCCATCGAAGTTTACATATTTTTCAGTTATTTAGTAGTTACAGTAGTGTACTGCTTCTAGACTGTCTGACATCGATTTACTATCCAGCAAATACTATGGCTAAGGGTACTTCTAAAGACTGAGGGAGCCGCTGGCTCTAAGCCTGCTAAGCCTGCCGAGGTTCCTGAGGTCCCTGTGGAAACACCTAGCCTGTCTGGAGTTGAGCCTGCCGAGGATACTGTTGGGGAAGCAAATTCTGAGGTTGGTACAGAGGATTATTCTGAGGATGACTCGTCGGATCCTAAAGCCTTGGAAGAAGAGGTATCTACTACCGCGGAAAGGCTCGCCAGCGTCCGTGTATCACCTAGGAGTGAAGCTCAGGGCCCCAGCTTGCCCCCCTGACCACGTGCCGTCAAATATAGGGGATAAACGTCGAAAGGCTGGAAAATTCGTGGATACGAATGTCGGGGGCATTATAACTCCACATCTAAAGGACACTCCAGCACAAATCCGGAGTGAAAAGGAAGTATTGTACCTGTCCGAAAATTTCGGTTTCGCCATCGATGGAGAAGCCATTCCATTCAGCTCAAATCTTGGGGCCGAAGCTGAGGACGCCATAACTCGACAACGAGTGGTTGGATCCTCTCAATCTCGACGCCAATTGAACCGCACTGAAGCGCTCTTGAAGGAGCTAGCGGCAGCAGCAGTTGTGGACCCCTCTATCGTGTCCCACTTGGCTGATATTCTTCCTTTACCGAAGAAGAAAAAAAATTCGGGCCGGGTTTCGAACCCGAGACCTACTGGTTTACCAGCCAGTATGTTTACCACTAAGCCAATTACCACTGGCGAGAGATAATATTTCAAAATTTAATCTCTATAGCTCTGATGCTACCATCGACCATCCTCTTGACAAACCTAACCCTGTCAGAGGATATGATCGTATGGAACTCGATGAGGCTTACCATCCTCGTAATATCGACCCTCATTTGCCAACTAACCCTGGTAATCACGATTTTGGCAATCGCTACACCAGTACCTCGTTAGAGAGTTCCCGCTCTAATCCTGAGGATGAGGAAGTGAGAACCAGACATACTCGTCTCAGGCTATTACGCTCTGGTATGCAAGTCCTTGAGGACCGTCTATTGAATGACTCTGACCTTGACGATAGGAAAGCGGATAACTAGAGAAAGGAAGTAGACACCATCTTGGCACTAGCAGCCCGTAGCACTGAGCATGAGCCTCGTGAACGCTTAGAACCAAGCTTTATAAAGCAGCTAGGTAACGCGCAGGCTGAGGTCGATTTCTCTACTAATAAGAGTACAGTGGAGACACTGAAGGCCTTCGACCAACTTAAGGAGTCTGCCAGCCTTAGGGATAAGCAGATGATGAATGCCTTTATTCATTTCTGTGAGCCAGGTGAATGGCGAACTATCTTGAAGGCTCATGAGCCCAACTGGAAAGCCCTACCCTGGCACCAGTTGCGTGATAATATACTTAACACCTTTTTTTGAAGATGCACGTGACCGTGAACTTCTAGAGTCTCGCAAGTTCTTTGCGAACGATACCACTATTCGAGGTGCTCTAGCTCATATGACACATATGAATACTCGGATGGGTGGTCGTACCTATACTGGCGAATATTTATTAATTTGTCAGATGATGGAGACTCTGGGAGCTAACCTCTTTAAGAAAGTCAATGATGACATCATCGCCTATGGTGATTTGCGATCTATGCCTTGGTCTGTCTTTGAGAAGATAGTACACAAGCATACCAATTCCTCTACTAGAGTACTTAGTACCACGAGCTACACCCAGCCCACTAAGCGAAACGCAGTAGAGACTAATACTGCGCGTAGTACTAAGAAACCTCGCACTACTACTGGAGGGGGTACTGGCTCTACTTCTACCGAACCGAAGGTGATAAGAAGGTGAGAGCGCCTTGCAAGAAGTGTGGTTACAACCTCACAAAACGTAATGGCAAGTGGAATGGTAGACACGACCCTGTTAAGTGTGCACCAGGCAAGCCAGATTTTGGACACTATATGAAAGAGTGTGCTACTTGCAAGGGTACTAACGGTTGGCACAAAGAGGATTGCAAGGACTTACCAGACGTCCAAGTTAAGCACTGACAGTACCATATGTGCGCACTAGAGCAAGATTATGAGAAAATGTTCAATAAAATCTATACCAAAGGAGATGAACGTATCTTTCAAACAGTTTTCGTAAATGGAGAAAAAAGTTATGGCACTATTTGATCCAGGGGCTGAAGTCTCTGCTATCTCATGCCGAGTAGCCTACGCTACAGATATGGCTGTCCATAACAGAAACAACTGATTTAATCTTGGGAAATGGCAAAGTTACTACTTGCGAACAAGCCATTGACTATGCACACACATAATGCTGTCAGATAGAAGAGAAGTGAAGACTCACCTAATCGTTACTGACATGTCTCAGAAATACGATTTAATTATAGGTATGACTGATCTTCTCAGTTTAGGTATAACACTCACTGGTCTGCCTAATGGGCTGGGCCCGAATAAAGATCAGTCAGATGATAATATGTTAAAGATACCTAAACCTCCGGAAGGTGAAGCAAAGGATATGATTCCGCACTTCACCGATATAATTATGGACTTAATTATACAAAACAGGAAGATTGCAATAACTGACTGGTGTATGTTTAAGTTCTCTAATGGGTACGTTAGACTTGACTTAACAAACGTCGACTTCTCTAAGTTAAAGTGTCCTTCACATAACTACGTGAGTTGGAGACACAAAGACGTTGTCAAAACCCAAATCGAAGATTGGTTAAAACAGGGTCTAATTGAAATCAATTATGATGCAACCCCAGTTAACTTAGCTCTCTTAGCGGTCGATCAATATAAATCTGATGGAACGTTTAGTAAAACAAGAGTAGTACTAGACCTGTCGCCAATCAACAAACTAATTCCGCAACATAGTTTTCCCTTACCTAAGATAAGCGAGATACTACGCAAAATGGAGGTGCGACTATCTTTCCAAGATAGACTTAAAAGCTGCATTCCATCAACTACAGATATATGAGCCTCATAGGAAATACTTTTCCTTTACTTGGCAAGGTGAGAAGTACCAGTTTAAAGGTGCACCTGAAGGCTTGCACATGTTACCTTCTTTCTTCCAACAAGTTATGATGGAACTATTTGCGGACCTGTCGTATAACGTATCAGTCTATTTAGATGATATAGTTATCTTTACAAAGACAGCACATGAACATGCTAAACTCGTTAAAGAAGTCTTAAAGCGACTTAATCATGCTAAACTTAAGATTAACGAAGACAAGTGTTCTTTTGCTAAAGATACTATACACTTACTTGGCTACAAAGTATCTGCAGCAGGGGTAGAAATTGATCCTGGCAAGAAACAGTTTCTGTTGGATTTATCAACACCAATTACTGGAAGAGATGTGAACTCTGTGTGTGGGTTTGTTAACTTCTTCTCGGATTCGGTACCGCATCTTTCTCATTACTTAAAGCCTTTCAGTCACCTACGGCTGCACAAAGGACCTTTGGGAAAGCTTTGGACTAAAGAATGTGATGATGCATTTAAACTAGTCAAAAGTAAAGTAATGGACGCACCCATCATGCAGTACCCTGTGGATGGTGTCCCATTCAAGTAGCAACCGACGCTTCAGATCGAGCGGTAGGTGGAGTGCTTTACCAAACGATAAATGGTAAACCGCGCTACATACAATTCTTTAGCAAGAGTTATAATAAGAGTCAACGGAATTACCTACCGTTAAACAAGAGCTCCTTGCTATAGTTACTGCGCTAAGACAGTTTAAAGACTACCTTTATGGAAGTTACTTTACTGTCGCCTGTGATCAAAGTCTTTAACATACTTAAAAGATATGAACCCTGATTCACAGTTGGTGAGCCGCTGGCATGACATTATTGCCAAGTTCGCTTTTAATATAACACACATTCCAGGAATACATAACCATCTTCCTGACATGCTCTCTCGACTTGTGCCCGACTACCAGAAAACAGTCAAAGAGTTATTAGCAACCGATTGGATGCTAAATAAGAAATGGTTTAACCTCGCTCAATCACGATGGGGTCCATTTACTGTTGATATGTTCGCCGCAGAACATAACAAACAGGTTTCTGAATATAGGTCGTTGACTCATCCTAAAGGTGATGCATTTCAGCTTGACTTATCAAAGCATAATGCGTGGGCTAACCCACCTTGTCAACTTATCGCACAGTTGTTAAATTATGTTAATATTACTAAATCTACCATTACGCTGTGTTGTCCCTTACGTAACTCCGACCCATGGATACGTGATTTAAGTAATATGATTCAAGACGAACCTATTTATGTCGACCGTGAAACCGACACGTTCTTGTATCAGGGATCCTATTCTATTAAGAAGACACCTTGGAAACACACCATTGTTTGTCGCATCGGTCCTGCAGGTACCACTAAGTGGAAACCCTCAACCGAATTCTTAGCTAAACTAGAGGAGTCTAAAGAGTTTGAACAAAAGCTCAAGACTCGTACAACACATGCACCCAACAAGATTGCAGTCGAGGTAATGCCGATTGAAACGGCATTAGATCGTAAAAACATGGAACTAGCTAAGGCCATGGATCAAAGACTCAAAACTCTAAGAGAACCTGAAGCTCGCACTCAACTACTTAAAGCGCTGCTTAAAGAACAGCCAGGAGTTGCAGAAACAACTGAAGAAGATACTTCAACAATCCAATGTTGTCAATTATGTATCTCAGGACTCTACCCCTCTGATACTGAGGTTGCCCTTTCCAACAGGACTATGGTTCATCCAGCCAGCGTTACGCAGAATCTGACTGACTTAGAGGAGCTCGAAAGTAGAGTTAAAATTATACATAATTTAACGCATCGAGCATATGAGCATACTTATAAAATGGCTATTCGTGCAGGGCTTGATCACCCGGCGCTGAAAGAAACCATACGTGAAGTATACCGACGCTGTACTGATTGTGAAAAGAACCAGATCAAGCGATACGGTTGGGCACCCCTAAAAAGTGTGACAGAAGACCAACCGATGCGCCGAGTCATAGTCGATTTGGTTAAACTCCGCGATCAAGCATACTGGCGATGTATATATCTGTCATTTCTTATGTGTGGCTTCGGGCTATAACTTGCTTTATGCAATACCGAACAAACGTCCACAAACAGTGGCAGAATTATGCTATCACGTCTTTAATGACTTCGGTTTCCCCGAGTACTATGTTCTGATAACGGTAGTGAGTTTTGTACCGACGTAATGGAGGCACTTATACTCGTATCAGGCATGACCCATAGGCGTGGTGTTCCCTTACAAACCTCAAACGCAGGGTGCAAATGAGACACGTCATAGAGAACTTAAGAAACTCTTGCGTACCGCACTAGACGACGTTGAGGATATGTGGCCTTATCATTTGAAATGGGTTCAGACTCAAATGAATAACTGCATGAATCCTCAAACTGGAACACTCCGTTTCACTATTTCTTTGGCCGCTATAGTGAATTACAAGCAACGTTTGATAAAACTGCGCCCGAAACACGCTACCCCGTGGCTTCAAAAGATCGAGCATATGCAGAACGTTGTTTACCCCTGTTTACTCGAGCACAAGAATCGCGTCCTACTTAAAGCGTATGACCGATGGAATAACACTAAGAACATTGTTCAGTTCAAAGTCGGCGATTACGTTAACATTATAAATCGAAACGCCAACGTTACCGAACTCTCTTCTAAGACGATAGGACCTTTTGTTATTTCCTACCATGATGAGAAGAGTGATACTTACGAAGTGAATAACATTGATGGTACTAGCGCAACCAATCTAGGCACTCACCGTATCCCTACCTCCGAACTCTCATTCGCTCGCTCATTTGATTCTGATAGTACCAGTTATGGAGTCACAAGTCAAAGATATAATTGACAAAACATCCGAAGACGGTTACACTTACTACAAGACCCGTTTCATGGATGGGACAGTAGCTTGGCTAACCTCCGATGCATTTCGTGAATCTCGCGACTTTCTTCGTATCTTTAATAAGAAATGGAATAAGCGTTTACATAAGAACACACGAGATAAACGAAAAGGGTTTCCTCAGGTGACTACAAACCCTGACGGATCTGAAATTCCCTATTTGCCACCTACTTCCTACGTGACTAAACTTTCTGATCTGCTTACCAACAGTGCAGAAAATTGTTCAAACTTACATACTAATGAAGAACAGCCTTTGGCTATTACCTTACCAAATAATAAACGTAAGGCGCCTACATCGGAAATGGTTACTGGACCAAATACTAAACGACATAGAGTACAACATGAGTCTTGAACTCGTACATATAGGCACATACTTACTCGATAAGTCATGACCGAAACCGTTTTTTACTTTGGTTTTCGCTTTACCAACTAGATCGTATCTTAACGTACGTTCGTAGTTCTAAAAGCTACTGGGGGGGGGCTATGTAGAAATACGGCCTCCGGTCAGTCTAAAATATCAAGATCAATTGAGATAATACATTGGTTTTTTTTATTTGTATTTTAAATAATTAGTACAAGCTCTTTTTTTTCCAATATTTCCAAAGTGTTCTAAATTCACTTTGATGGCTCCAATAGCCTGAGTATTTGGTATGACTCATCTACTTGGACCTATTTGAGACATTAGTAGATGTAGGATATTATAAACTAAATTTTATAATCTCCGAACTACTACTTATTGATTTTGGTCCTCCCGCCAATCTCCAAAATCCAATAAGTCTTTTTTCTTTTTTTTAACTTTTCTTCAGATGGAACTTTTATTTATATCAGCTAATGTATTAACGTGACTTACGTTATTATGTCTATTTACAAATTAGGCAAGTGGTCATGAACACTTAGTACTTCTAGTGAAAATTATTCAATAAAGAACAGCTAGAGGTACGCCCTGTGTGATCGAGGATATTTAGGCTCTTAACAAGAGGCAGTCCCGATCATTTCTTACACAAGCTACCACTGCTAAATCTAACTGACTAAATTGTATTTTTAGTTTAATATAGTTTGAAACCTAGTAATTTCCATCGAAGTTTACATACTGTACAGAAAGCACAGTAATTGTTTGTCGTCGGGCCCAGGCGCCTTGTGTCAGAGGGGTGAGTGGGTTTATGTTGGTCATTGCGTCGAGTTATAGTCCCAGGCAACCTCCGAGGTAGTCTGTGAATGGTCACGTGTGGAGCAGGCCACAAAAGAGGAGTACGTTTGTTTGACGTTTAGAAAATCTAGAGTATTTGGTGCCCGTGAAGATTGTTGCTGCTTGAATGAGTGCTGAATTTTAGCACTCGAACAAGGGATCTAGCGCACCCTTCCATATAGGTGAATTTCAGGCAATAATGTTCACGCCATATGTAGCCGTGTGTAAGATGAATGTTTTGAACAGCACCAACCGGGTGTGGAGGTGTCGCCAACTGAAGCCATGAAAGCCATAAGCGCCGATGGAGGCGATACCCGGGGACAATGCTGCAACCAGGGACTCCATATGTCTGAAAGGTTGGTCCCTAGTATTCCGTGGGAGAGTGAAAACCCAGGTATTTGGAGAGTTTAGACTTGGCATGCGTGTGTACCATCTTCAGGGGGAGTATCTGACAAGCGTCGGTGTGATAAATTCACTTTTTATACAGCAAGTTAGCGTCGTGGGTCGCAAGTAGGTAGATTGTACTCGAGGTTTGATGACATCCTGTTCGAGCCCAGATTTGCGTTCCCAAGTATTAGTTTTGTCCAAGAAGGGCTGGAGAGGGACCGCTTGGGGAACTTGTATTTGTGTCGTCGTCGACGAATAAATAAAAGCGGAGGAGCTTGGGCTTGAATTGTGCTAGTGTGACAGCCAAGGAATCCATGTAGCTATAAAATAGCTGAAGAGCAACAATTTAGCCTTGTGGGATGTCATATATTCTATGTAATAGATGCGAAAGCGTGCCGCGGTATCTCTCGCTAGGGTAGGGACTTTTTTCAAATAGCGCGGAGGCAGTTAATTTGGTTTTTGAATATTTCAGCGTAACGCATCTTGGCGAGTGCTTGGGTATGGCATGAGTATCGTGATTTGAAGAAAGACGGCGTCGCTCGTAATTGGCTTGAGAAAGCACTTCTCAAAGATTCGTCTGACTATTTGCGTTAGTGTGATAGGACGAAAGTTGGCGGGGAGGTAATATATGCATCCGCCTTTTTTGGGTGCGCTGTCAGGAGGGTGCAGTGTCGGGCTGTAAGGAAGATACCCGCCTTTAGTAGCTCAGTGAACGCTCCGGCAAGGAGTTTAATAGTGTTCTGCGTTCGGTACAGCGTTCCACTGCAGCCTTCAGAAGCAAGCCCCTTGTTGGGAAAGCGTAGTTTAGCCCCATAGTCGGGTCGTATGGCGGGGGCTAAATCTGGCGAGGTTTCAATATCCGGTGGAACCACGTACGGATTTTTTGAAGTTGAATAGGTCCTCAAAGTAGCCAGTGAGGGTGACGCCTGTGTCATCGGCACCCGGTATGCAGGATTGGCTCGGATATTGTGGTTGGTACGCAATATCTTGGAGCATTTGACTATTGATATGGGCGGTCAGACGTAGGTTGTACCCAGGGTTTAATTTATGTTGTAGTAAAACCCTCCGAAGATTTGTGGGTTAGCTGCATAGCGCCAGTTGCAATCAAGGATTTATGGCAGCTCTTTTGCTGGGCCATAAAAGGTAGGATACAACCGTGGTAGGTTCTGTTACGCCCGGATTTTGGTTTGGAATAGTCGTGCGCGATATTTATTGCGTAAATGATAAAGTCAGTGGTGATATCGCTTATATCCATGAAAGGAGAGACGTTGGGGAGGTGGCAGCATTGTTGGCATTTGTTGGGACCGATGGATGTATTTCGTTGGAGAAGTACCTGGAGATCGAGTCCAAATGTGTGGGCACCACGTATACCGTAGTCCGTCAGCTTATAGATCTGGAGGAGGCGGAGGTAGTGAGCTAGTGATATACATGTTCTGAACCAGTTGAGCCGCCAGTATAGATGTAGTCCAAGTGCCACATATTACGTAGGGTAGTCTTGATTGTGTTCATACATAGTTCGTGAACTGTGGATGCGTTGCTATACTTATGGGCTTTGAAGTTGAAGTCTCCCCAAACGACATCTGGTTGGAAATTGCCAATTTCGGAGAGGGTTTATATATCTTATCCAGACGTCTTCTTCGGTGAGATTTGAGCGGGAGGTAGAACACGGCCATAAGATGTTATGCCGTATTGTGTAATGTAGAATATAATAGTATGTGTTGAGCATATACGATCAAAGGAATCGGGTGTTATGCTTAGGTTTCAACCACACACATGACATCAACCTGACTCAAAATCGATATAACTTTCAAACACTTATCTGTATGCATTTCTATATCGTTGTCTGTCGTCGAAGAGTCTGGGTGGTGGAAGGTTGAGGCCAAGAGACCGGCTGACAGTTGATGCTGTGCTGGGAAGACCACCAGGTAAGTGAGTCGTCCGGCTGTAGAACGTGCCGGTTTGGTATAGCGCCTGACTGATGAAACGTAGTATTAAACACTCAAACAATCAATAAATAAAATGGTTGGAAAATAGCCTGGCCTCACTGTTTCCTGTCCCACCCTAGTAGGACCGGACTGATGAATGCACCTCCCTTGGTAAGACTCCTGAACTGAGTAACCTTGACAGACGTTGGGGCTGAGGACTCCACACCATGTGTAGCCAAGGTGACGAGCAAGTGATACCCCCATATTCACGAGCCCTACGTTAGAAGGACCCGGGATGGTCGGTATTTTTGGCAAGTATCAAAAAAAGGCCAAGCGTCTTCCTAGTTACTAGAATCTCGTACTACAAGTGCTCATAACCAAGACTCT
>LUCW03001900.1:0-12717 GCA_001586965.3 Sphaeroforma sirkka | reverse complement strand
ATTTTGGTCCTCCATAATCTCAAAATCCAATAAGTCTTTTTCTTTTTTTTTAACTTTTCTTCAGATGGAACTTTATTTATATCAGCTAATGTATTAACGTGACTTACGTTATTATGTCTATTTACAAATTAGGCAAGTGGTCATGAACACTTAGTACTTCTAGTGAAAATTATTCAATAAAAAGAACAGCTAGAGGTACGCCCTGTGTGATCGAGGATATTTGGGCTCTTAACAAGAGGCGGTCCCGATCATTCTTACACAAGCTACCACTGCTAAATCTAACTGACTAAATTGTATTTTAGTTTAATATAGTTTGAAACCTAGTAATTTCCATCAAGTTTACATATTTTTTCAGTTATTTAGTAGTTACAGTAGTGTACTGCTTCTAGACTGTCTGACATCGATTTACTATCCAGCAAATACTATGGCTAAGGGTACTTCTAAAGGCAAGGGAGCCGCTAGCTCTAAGCCTGCTAAGCCTGCCGAGGTTCCTGAGGTCCTGTGGAAACACCTAGCCTGTCTGGAGTTGAGCCTGCCGAGGATACTGTTGGGGAAGCAAATTCTGAGGTTGGTACAGAGGATTATTCTGAGGATGACTCGTCGGATCCTAAAGCCTTGGAAGAAGAGGTATCTACTACCGCGGAAAGGCTCGCCAGCGTCCGTGTATCACCTAGGAATTGAAGCTCAGGACCCCAGCTTGCCCCCCTGACCACGTGCCGTCAAATATAGGGGATAAACGTCGAAGGCTGGAAAATTCGTGGATACGAATGTCGGGGGGCATTATAACTCCACATCTAAAGGACACTCCAGCACAAATCCGGCGTGAAAAGGAAGTATTGGACCTGTCCGAAAATTTCGGTTTCGCCATCGATGGAGAAACCATTCCATTCAGCTCAAATCTTGGGGCCGAAGCTGAGGACGCCATAACTCGACAACGAGTGGTTGGATCCTCTCAATCTCGACGCCATAATTGAACCGCACTGAAGCGCTCTTGAAGGAGCTAGCGGCAGCGGCAGTTGTGGACCCCTCTATCGTGTCCCACTTGGCTGATATTCTTCCTATACCGAAGAAGAAAAAAAATTTCGGGCCGGGTTTCGAACCCGAGACCTACTGGTTTACCAGCCAGTATGTTTACCACTAAGCCAGTTACCACTGGCGAGAGAGCCGCTAATATTTCAAAATTTAATCTCTATGGCTCTGATGCTACCATCGACCATCCTCTTGACAAACCTAACCCTGTCAGAGGATATGATCGTATGGAACTCGATGAGGCTTACCATCCTCGTAATATCGACCCTCATTTGCCAACTAACCCTGGTAATCACGATTTTGGCAATCGCTACACCAGTACCTCGTTAGAGAGTTCCCGCTCTAATCCTGAGGATGAGGAAGTGAGAACCAGACATACTCGTCTCAGGCTATTACGCTCTGGTATGCAAGTCCTTGAGGACCGTCTATTGAATGACTCTGACCTTGACGATAGGAAAGCGGATAACATTCGCTATCTAATCGATAACAAGAGAAAGGAAATAGACACCATCTTGGCACTAGCAGCCCGTAGCACTGAGCATGAGCCTCGTGAACACTTAGAACCAAGCTTTATAAAAGCAGCTAGGTAACGCGCAGGCTGAGGTCGATTTCTCTACTAATGAGTACAGTGGAGACACTGAAGGCCTTCGACCAACTTAAGGAGTCTGCCAGCCTTAGGGATAAGCAGATGATGAATGCCTTTATTCATTTCTGTGAGCCAGGTGAATGGCGAACTATCTTGAAGCTCATGAGCCCAACTGGAAAGCCCTACCCTGGCACCAGTTGCGTGATAATATACTTAACACCTTTTTTTGAAGATGCACGTGACCGTGAACTTCTAGAGTCTCACAAGTTCTTTGCGAACGATACCACTATTCGAGGTGCTCTAGCTCATATGACACATATGAATACTCGGATGGGTGGTCGTACCTATACTGGCGAATATTTATTAATTTGTCAGATGATGGAGACTCTGGGAGACTAACCTCTTTAAGAAAGTCAATGATGACATCATCGCCTATGGTGATTTGCGATCTATGCCTTGGTCTGTCTTTGAGAAGATAGTACACAAGCATACCAATTCCTCTACTAGAGTACTTAGTACCACGAGGCTACACCCAGCCCACTAAGCGAAACGCAGTAGAGAGACTAATACTGCGCGTAGTACTAAGAAACCTCGCACTACTACTGGAGGGGTACTGGCTCTACTTCTACCGAACCGAAGGTGATAAGAAGGTGAGAGCGCCTTGCAAGAAGTGTGGTTACAACCTCACAAAACGTAATGGCAAGTGGAATGGTAGACACGACCCTGTTAAGTGTGCACCAGGCAAGCCAGATTTTGGACACTATATGAAAGAGTGTGCTACTTGCAAGGTACTAACGGTTGGCACAAAGAGGATTGCAAGGACTTACCAGACGTCCAAGTTAAGCACTGACAGTACCATATGTGCGCACTAGAGCAAGATTATGAGAAAATGTTCAATAAAATCTATACCAAAGGAGATGAACGTATCTTTCAAACAGTTTTCGTAAATGGAGAAAAGTTATGGCACTATTTGATCCAGGGGCTGAAGTCTCTGCTATCTCATGCCAGTAGCCTACGCTACAGATATGGCTGTCCATAACGAAACAACTGATTTAATCTTGGGAAATGGCAAAGTTACTACTTGCGAACAAGCCATTGACTATGCACACATAATGCTGTCAGATAGAAGAGAAGTGAAGACTCACCTAATCGTTACTGACATGTCTCAGAAATACGATTTAATTATAGGTATGACTGATCTTCTCAGTTTAGGTATAACACTCACTGGTCTGCCTAATGGGCTGGGCCGAATAAAGATCAGTCAGATGATAATATGTTAAAGATACCTAAACCTCCGGAAGGTGAAGCAAAGGATATGATTCCGCACTTCACCGATATAATTATGGACTTAATTATACAAAACAGGAAGATTGCAATAACTGACTGGTGTATGTTTAAGTTCTCTAATGGGTACGTTAGACTTGACTTAACAAACGTCGACTTCTCTAAGTTAAAGTGTCCTTCACATAACTACGTGAGTTGGAGACACAAAGACGTTGTCAAAACCCAAATCGAAGATTGGTTAAAACAGGGTCTAATTGAAATCAATTATGATGCAACCCCAGTTAACTTAGCTCTCTTAGCGGTCGATCAATATAAATCTGATGGAACGTTTAGTAAAACAAAAGAGTAGTACTAGACCTGTCGCCAATCAACAAACTAATTCCGCAACATAGTTTTCCCTTACCTAAGATAAGCGAGATACTACGCAAAATGGAGGTGCGACTATCTTTTCCAAGATAGACTTAAAAGCTGCATTCCATCAACTACAGATATATGAGCCTCATAGGAAATACTTTTCCTTTACTTGGCAAGGTAAGAAGTACCAGTTTAAAGGTGCACCTGAAGGCTTACACATGTTACCTTCTTTCTTCCAACAAGTTATGATGGAACTATTTGCGGACCTGTCGTATAACGTATCAGTCTATTTAGATGATATAGTTATCTTTACAAAGACAGCACATGAACATGCTAAACTCGTTAAAGAAGTCTTAAAGCGACTTAATCATGCTAAACTTAAGATTAACGAAGACAAGTGTTCTTTTGCTAAAGATACTATACACTTACTTGGCTACAAAGTATCTGCAGCAGGGGTAGAAATTGATCCTGGCAAGAAACAGTTTCTGTTGGATTTATCAACACCAATTACTGGAAGAGATGTGAACTCTGTGTGTGGGTTTGTTAACTTCTTCTCGGATTCGGTACCGCATCTTTCTCATTACTTAAAGCCTTTCAGTCACCTACGGCTGCACAAAGGACCTTTGGGAAAGCTTTGGACTAAAGAATGTGATGATGCATTTAAACTAGTCAAAAAGTAAAGTAATGGACGCACCCATCATGCAGTACCCTGTGGATGGTGTCCCATTCAAGTAGCAACCGACGCTTCAGATCGAGCGGTAGGTGGAGTGCTTTACCAAACGATAAATGGTAAACCGCGCTACATACAATTCTTTAGCAAGAGTTATAATAAGAGTCAACGGAATTACCCTACCGTTAAACAAGAGCTCCTTGCTATAGTTACTGCGCTAAGACAGTTTAAAGACTACCTTTATGGAAGTTACTTTACTGTCGCCTGTGATCAAAAGTCTTTAACATACTTAAAGATATGAACCCTGATTCACAGTTGGTGAGCCGCTGGCATGACATTATTGCCAAGTTCGCTTTTAATATAACACACATTCCAGGAATACACAACCATCTTCCTGACATGCTCTCTCGACTTGTGCCCGACTACCAGAAAACAGTCAAAGAGTTATTAGCAACCGATTGGATGCTAAATAAGATGGTTTAACCTCGCTCAATCACGATGGGGTCCATTTACTGTTGATATGTTCGCCGCAGAACATAACAAACAGGTTTTCTGAATATAGGTCGTTGACTCATCCTAAAGGTGATGCATTTCAGCTTGACTTATCAAAGCATAATGCGTGGGCTAACCCACCTTGTCAACTTATCGCACAGTTGTTAAATTATGTTAATATTACTAAATCTACCATTACGCTGTGTTGTCCCTTACGTAACTCCGACCCATGGATACGTGATTTAATTAATATGATTCAAGACGAACCTATTTATGTCGACCGTGAAACCGACACGTTCTTGTATCAGGGATCCTATTCTATTAAGAAGACGCCTTGGAAACACACCATTGTTTGTCGCATCGGTCCTGCAGGTACCACAAGTGGAAACCCTCAACCGAATTCTTAGCTAAACTAGAGGAGTCTAAAGAGTTTGAACAAAAGCTCAAGACTCGTACAACACATGCACCCAACAAGATTGCAGTCGAGGTAATGCCGATTGAAACGGCATTAGATCGTAAAAAACATGGAACTAGCTAAGGCCATGGATCAAAGACTCAAAACTCTAAGAGAACCTGAAGCTCGCACTCAACTACTTAAAGCGCTGCTTAAGAACAGCCAGGAGTTGCGAAACAACTGAAGAAGATACTTCAACAATCCAATGTTGTCAATTATGTATCTCAGGACTCTACCCCTCCTGATACTGAGGTTGCCCTTTCCAACAGGACTATGGTTCATCCAGCCAGCGTTACGCAGAATCTGACTGACTTAGAGGAGCTCGAAAGTAGAGTTAAAATTATACATAATTTAACGCATCGAGCATATGAGCATACTTATAAAATGGCTATTCGTGCAGGGCTTGATCACCCGGCGCTGAAAGAAACCATACGTGAAGTATACCGACGCTGTACTGATTGTGAAAAGAACCAGATCAAGCGATACGGTTGGGCACCCCTAAAAAGTGTGACAGAAGACCAACCGATGCGCCGAGTCATAGTCGATTTGGTTAAACTCCGCGATCCAAGCATACTGGCGATGTATATATCTGTCATTTCTTATGTGTGGCTTCGGGCTATAACTTGCTTTATGCAATACCGAACAAACGTCCACAAACAGTGGCAGAATTATGCTATCACGTCTTTAATGACTTCGGTTTCCCCGAGTACTATGTTCTGATAACGGTAGTGAGTTTTGTACCGACGTAATGGAGGCACTTATACTCGTATCAGGCATGACCCATAGGCGTGGTGTTCCTTACAAACCTCAAACGCAGGGTGCAAATGAGACACGTCATAGAGAACTTAAGAAACTCTTGCGTACCGCACTAGACGACGTTGAGGATATGTGGCCTTATCATTTGAAATGGGTTCAGACTCAAATGAATAACTGCATGAATCCTCAAACTGGAACACTCCCGTTTCACTATTTCTTTGGCCGCTATAGTGAATTACAAGCAACGTTTGATAAAACTGCGCCCGAAACACACGCTACCCCGTGGCTACAAAGATCGAGCATATGCAGAACGTTGTTTACCCCTGTTTACTCGAGCACAAGAATCGCGTCCTACTTAAAGCGTATGACCGATGGAATAACACTAAGAACATTGTTCAGTTCAAAGTCGGCGATTACGTTAACATTATAAATCGAAACGCCAACGTTACCGAACTCTCTTCTAAGACGATAGGACCTTTTGTTATTTCCTACCATGATGAGAAGAGTGATACTTACGAAGTGAATAACATTGATGGTACTAGCGCAACCAATCTAGGCACTCACCGTATCCCTACCTCCGAACTCTCATTCGCTCGCTCATTTGATTCTGATATACCAGTTATGGAGTCACAAGTCAAAGATATAATTGATAAAACATCTGAAGACGGTTACACTTACTACAAGACCCGTTTCATGGATGGGACAGTAGCTTGGCTAACCTCCGATGCATTTCGTGAATCTCGCGACTTTCTTCGTATCTTTAATAAGAAATGGAATAAGCGTTTACATAAGAACACACGAGATAAACGAAAGGGTTTCCTCAGGTGACTACAAACCCTGACGGATCTGAAATTCCCTATTTGCCACCTACTTCCTACGTGACTAAACTTTCTGATCTGCTTACCAACAGTGCAGAAAATTGTTCAAACTTACCTAATGAAGAACAGCCTTTGGCTAATACCTTACCAAATAATAAACGTAAAGGCGCCTACATCGGAAATGGTTACTGGACCAAATACTAAACGACATAGAGTACAACATGAGTCTTGAACTCGTACACATAGGCACATACTTACTCGATAAGTCATGACCGAAACCGTTTTTTTACTTTGGTTTTCGCTTTACCAACTAGATCGTATCTTAACGTACGTTCGTAGTTCTAAAAGCTACTGGGGGGCTATGTAGAAATACGGCCTCCGGTCAGTCTAAAATATCAAGATCAATTGAGATAATACATTGGTTTTATTTTGTATTTTAAATAATTTAGTACAAGCTCTTTTTCCAATATTTCCAAAGTGTTCTAAATTCACTTTGATGGCTCCAATAGCCTGAGTATTTGGTATGACTCATCTACTTGGACCTATTTGAGACATTAGTAGATGTAGGATATTATAAACTAAATTTTATAATCTCCGAACTACTACTTATAGATTTTGGTCCTCCCGCCAATCTCAAAATCCAATAAGTCTTTTTCTTTTTTTTTAACTTTTCTTCAGATGGAACTTTATTTATATCAGCTAATGTATTAACGTGACTTACGTTATTATGTCTATTTACAAATTAGGCAAGTGGTCATGAACACTTAGTACTTCTAGTGAAAATTATTCAATAAAGAACAGCTAGAGGTACGCCCTGTGTGATCGAGGATATTTAGGCTCTTAACAAGAGGCAGTCCTGATCATTCTTACACAAGCTACCACTGCTAAATCCTAACTGACTAAATTGTATTTTAGTTTAATATAGTTTGAAACCTAGTAATTTCCATCGAAGTTTACAACCCGATGTGTACGTCTCGAGCGACCGGTCGTGTTTGAATTCTTGAAGCTACTGTTCATCTGTGTCAGCATATAGGAGTTTGGCAAGTACAATATAGGACTGTAATTGTGTCGGAGAAAAAAAAATTGCCAGTGACAGAAACCGTGCAAACCATTAACCCGCTGTTTCAAAACAATGCCCAAGGAGTTGTTTGATTGATTTCGCTGTGTTATACTCCGAAGCAAGAGTGGCTCATTTAACCTCGCGAGCTTGAGCCGCTGACGATTTTCCCTCGCGAGCTCGAGTGCTAACCGTTTATTCTCGCGAGCTCAGTGGCTGGTTTGTACTCAGGGAGCTAGAGTTGCTGGTTTATACTCGGGAGCTAGAGTCGCTGCTTTTTTATGCTCAAGAGCTCAGTGGCTGGTTTATACTCAGGGAGCTAGAGTTGCTGGTTTATGCTCCAGAGCTTGAGCTCGATATCCGAGAACAAAGTTATATTGAAGATAAAGTGTTAGAACTGTGCACGTTGGCGCTTACGTGTCCGTGTCTGCGAAGCTTTGTGGTAGGCCGCGATATCGTTGGCATCATCAAAAGCTTCTGCTGTTTCCCACGTTGGTTCGCCTTCTCGCCATCTCACCAGGTATTCTAATTTCCCCGTCTCATCATTCGTACGATGTGTGATAATATGGCGAAACTCAACCCCTCCTTCGGTCCATAAGTCTGTAGTAAGTATACGCGAGATAACTGTATCTCAACGTTCTCCCTCCTCAGGGAGGGGGACGTTGTTCATTTATTAGTAATTATAAACAGTAATCCTAAAATGACTGACTCTTAAATGAGTCATTGGTCATGTGCTGTAAAACCAGCAAAACCCTAAAACCCAGTTTATCAGATTATTCTGATAAACTGTAAAAACTCCTAAAATAATCAAATAAATATAAGTACTTGTATTCTGACCACAAGTCTTCGTTAATTGGTGGGTCTGTGCGTCTATGCACTAAACGGAGGAGTTCCACCCGTACCGGTTTGTTCTTGAATTCTGGTGGGGCGGAACCATCCTTGTTCGCTAACTCGTAGCGTTGGCCGTGTCTAGCTTTGACTACATATGGTCCAAACAATGGCCGCATAGCCTTCGTTGTTCGGCCTTCTGATCGTACCATGACCACATCTCCTTCGTCGAAATGTACCAAGTCGTGAGCATGCAGGCGGTCAAATGTCGTCGTAAGCTTGCCTGTATACTTCTTGGTAATGTGGTGAAGGGTCGGCAATATAGTGTCCTGTAACTGGTCTAATCGTTGTGCCCAGGTGTCATTCGTCCATCGGCTGAGAATCCGGTAACTCGTCCGTGAAATCGGCGAACGGAACATGGCGGCGGCCAAAGTACACGCTAAACGGTGCACTCTTATGGCGACGGGATATCCGAAGGTTCTGGTATAGCATCGTAAACGGAAGGCGTTCGTCCCATCGAAGGGGAACTGCCTCACAGCATTGTCGAATAGAACGTGTAATCTCCTTGTGACGTCGTTCTGCCGCGCCCAGCACTTTGGGGTCGATATGGTGGAGACACCTTATGTAGCATCCCCACTTCCTGGACCAGAAGCTCCACTAACTTGTTGGTGAACTCCTTCCCCATGTCTGTTTGGATTTTACGGGGAAGCCATGTTCGCCAAAAATCTCTATGAGTGTCTGTGTCGTGGTTTCCTTTGTCTTGTCCGGTGTGGCTCGAAGGATAGAATAGCCTGTGGCGATGTCTAAGACGTGAAGAATATAATTGTTCTTGCGTCTGGACTCCAGTGGCATCGGGATGTAGTCCACTTGAATATGGTCCCACGGGTAGCGTGCATCGATGCTAATCATCGGGTGGAAACCTTTACGAAGTGTGTCCTGTCCCAAACATGTGCCACATTGCCGCTTAACCTCTGTGGCTAACTCAAGTGCCCCTGGCCAAACGTGACCGTTCTGACGAAGTTGTTGGACTGTGTCCGCCGCCCCATGATGTCCTTGTTCGTGTTGCGCTTGCGTGAGTTGCGTACGACGCTGTTTCTCCGCCGGACTCGCTTGTGCAAACGCCGGTTGACCCTCTGCATCTGCCAGTGCCACTGAGATTTCTCGCGCTGTGTCTAAGCACATGACATATTTTGTATGTTTTGGTTCTGCATAACCAAGTCGCTGTGAAAACAGCGGGTCCAGTTTGAATCCATTGGGAGGACCCACCCGTGCTACTACGGTATGACCCCATGGTGTCTTCCCACATGCGTACTTAGCGTACTTGAGGAACGTGTGTGTGTCCGTGGTACCAGCACCGGTTCTGTCTGCAATAACTGCTTGAACAGGTCGAACCATGGTGCTCTTGGTACCCATGGTAGACATACTGTGGCCCGTGCGCCGTCGGCTCGTATCTTGCGTAACATCCTGTGTATCTGTTCCCAAGGCGGGTTCATCCATCCATCGACTATCGACCAGTCGTGGGCAAACGCTCCTTCCCCATCATCCTTCGTCCAGTACCGAGGAAGCTGAGCGTTGGTTGGGTCCGCAAATACATCTATGTCATTCGGTCCAAAGTGTTGTTGCGCTTGTTCAAAGTAACTAGGGAATAACTGCCAGCCGTCTGTATACATTATTTCGAGTTCGTCCTGCTCCGCTGTCCCCTCGTGTACTCTACTTAACATGTCCGGGAGCACATTTGTCTCTCCTGGTATATGCGATTTGGTAAAGTTGAATGGCGCGATGATATGATGCCATTTCTGAAGCATCGGATTAAGCTTGAGCTGTGTGTTCATATACACAAGGGCCTTGTGGTCCGTGAAGACCGCAAACCGTTGCCCATCCAAGTATTTCCTGAAATGTGTCAGTCCATATACCAATGCCAGTAACTCCTTCATAGGTGTGGCGTAGTTCTGTTGCGCATGGTTCAGAGTCTTACTAAAGAACATTAAGTAATGTTTCTTACCGTTGACCCATTGGAATAGCGCTCCCCTAAACCGTAATCGCTAGCGTCGGTTTCCAAGTTCAGAGGAATGCCGTCGACCGGAAAGTGTAACGCCACAGCATTCACCACTGCGTCCTTCATTGCCTGCCACGCCTGTGCATGTCTCTCCTCCCAACGATCACCTATCAACTCCTTTGGTTTGAGTTTGCAAAATTCGCGCAAAGGGTGCAACCGTGTTTTGCGAAATTAGGCAGATGTTCGTGGAGGTAATTTGCTAAACCCAACGCCGAGGCTATATCTTTGTACATCCTCTGGTACTGCATGTACCCGTTCGTGTGCGTCAGAAGAACTCTCCTTAGCGGCCGGCCCTATTGTAGTTCGTCCGGCGTTTATGCGCTGTAACCTCTGTTCGTATTTTTCAAAGAGAGACTGCTGTTGTGTCATCAGCTCCGTGAGTTTTTGAGCTGACGATTGTTCCCGTGCCGTTTTCTTGTTGTTGGTACGTTTCCGGTGACGCTTCCGCTTGTTAGGTGGGAGGCGTGGTGGGTCATTACTGGGAAATAAGGCCCCTGGAGTATTCCGAGACGAACGAGGGGACAGCCCTTCACTGGCTACCTGTTCACCAATAAAAGTCTGACTACTGTCCGCACGCAGGTCGGGTACTTCCTTGGTCTCACCCTCGAATATGACATCCTCGTCAGATTGTGCAGGTCCATTTTTGTTTGCTGTTGGTGGCTGCTTGTCGTCCGCGGAAATAATGTGTGGAGCCCCAAGATGTGTCTGTTGTTGCCCCTCCAGAGCCTGACCTGAGTGCGGAGCGGAGCGTTCCGTATGGGACTGACGACGTTTAGTTCCACGTCGGTCGATATCATCTTCCTTGCGGCGCTCAGGATTCAAGAGTTGCTGTCTACGACTTTGGCGGGGGTAGGACATGGTTGGTGAGTTGTTTGTCAATGGAGAACTAGAAATGTGTGCGAATGAACTGATAGAGTACTGAATATAAATATCCATTTTCTATTAAATTTCATCCTTCAAACACATAACGTCTCGACATCGATCTCCGAGGAACTCGTGGGTTCCCTCGTGACTGTTTTATTTCCTACACTAACATAAGTAGTGTGGATAGTCTATATACTCTAAAACTACCAGCTGTCTTACTCTTCATCCCACAATAACATATGGTTGAGTGCCTCATTAGTCGGAGCCACTTCTTGTTCTACTCCTCGCCAGCTCTTACTCCGGCCTAATGACGGCCTATTCGCAGGACCCTGTTGGGAACTTCCCTCATCGCTCCTCTTTTTACTCTTCTTACCCGTGATGTCCTTGTCATGTGCTGTTGCGGTTGTTGGAATATGCTTCTTGATCTAAGAACGATTGCTCGTTATTGCACTCCTAAACTAAGCTGCCGTCAACCACACCTTCTGTGCATACTGTTGATCCTCTCCGTTGACCTGATTTATCTGGAAGTTCTAGTGATTTGAGTGTGTTCGCATATCATTTTCACAATTTAACCCGTTCGTGTTATGTGCGCCCCCACCCTTATATATCCTAATAACTCACAGGTGCTTACTTGTGTCTCTGTATGCTTCCTAATATCCCATTCTGAAAAATTTTGTAAAATAATCTAGTATGCCGCTGGATTCATTGCGTCATCGTACTAACCGAGTCGGTACTAACCATGTACATCTCCCATCTCTACTACACTACTGTGGATCCTAAAGAACTTTCTTCTAACAACTTCTTAAATACAATTTAAGCTCATTAGCTTGCAATTCGATTTGTACCTTGTCTCACACTGAAAAACAACCTTCCTACCTGTACTCACACATGACTACTTATCTGTGGAATCTGACTGATTGTCTGATTTCGTCATTTGATCGTCGAGACTTTCCTTGTTGACCCTGGTTAATGTTCTGCTTGATTGGAATGTTCGCTCTTCGGGTTCACTGTATTAGTAGATTCTTTCTTCATCCTCGTCGTCCACACAATCTCAATCGTTAAACCAACGACCGGATAATCTAAATCGTTCATTTTGATGCGACATTCTCTGTTCGCATTGTCTTTCAATTGTTATACTTATAACAAAAAAATATGTGCCAGCTACTGACTAATTCATTCTTCTGTAGCTTTCTCTGTAATTACGAATAAACTAACAACTTCTATGGTAAGTTAAAAATGTAAATTGTAAGTATATGAAGATAATCTGTATCTCAACGTTCTCCCTCCTCAGGAGGGGACGTTGTTCATTTATTAGTAATTATAAACAGTAATCTTAAAATGACTGACTCTTTTAAATGAAATCATTAGTCATGTGCTGTAAAACCAGCAAAACCCTAAAACCCAGTTTATCAGATTATTCTGATAAACTGTAAAAACTTGTAATAAACCCTAAAATAATCAAATATATA
>LUCW03001899.1:30000-52033 GCA_001586965.3 Sphaeroforma sirkka | reverse complement strand
ACTTAACACCTTTTGAAGATGCACGAATGTGAACTTCTAGAGTCTCACAAAAGTTCTTTCGCGAACGATACCACTATTCGAGGTGCTCTCTAGCTCATAAGCTTTTATCACATAAGGGGCGAATCACTGATGGGTAAGGTCGTACTCCATACTGGCGAATATTTATTAATTTGTCAGATGATGGAGACTCTGGGAGTAGTACCACGAGCCACACCCAGCCCACTAAGCGAAACGCAGTAGAGACTAATACTGCGCGTAGTACTCAAGAAACCTCGCACTACTACTGAGGGGGTACTGGCTCTACTTCTACCGAACCGAAAGGTGATAAGAAGGTGAGAGCGCCTTTGCAAGAAGTGTGGTTACAACCTCACAAAACGTAATGGCAAGTGGAATGGTAGACACGACCCTGTTATGTGCACCAGGCAAGCCAGATTTTGACACTATATGAAAGAGTGTGCTACTTGCAAGGGTACTAACGGTTGGCACAAAGAGGATTGCAAGGACTTACCCGACGTCCAAGTTAAGCACTGACAGTACCATATGTGCGCACTAGAGCAAGATTATGAGAAAATGTTCAATAAAATCTATACCAAAGGAGATGAACGTATCTTTCAAACAGTTTTCGTAAATGGAGAAAAGTTATGGCACTATTTGATCCAGGGCTGAAGTCTCTGCTATTCACGCCGAGTAGCCTACGCTACAGATATGGCTGTCCATAACGAAACAACTGATTTAATCTTGGGAAATGGCAAAGTTACTACTTGCGAACAAGCCATTGACTATGCACACATAATGCTGTCAGATAGAAGAGAAGTGAAGACTCACCTAATCGTTACTGACATGTCTCAGAAATACGATTTAATTATAGGTATGACTGATCTTCTCAGTTTAGGTATAACACTCACTGGTCTGCCTAATGGGCTAGACCCGAATAAAGATCAGTCAGATGATATAATATGTTAAAGATACCTAAACCTCCGGAAGGTGAAGCAAAGGATATGATTCCGCACTTCACCGATATAATTATGGACTTAATTATACAAAAAAACAGGAAGATTGCAATAACTGACTGGTGTATGTTTAAGTTCTCTAATGGGTACGTTAGACTTGACTTAACAAACGTCGACTTCTCTAAGTTAAAGTGTCCTTCACATAACTACGTGAGTTGGAGACACAAAGACGTTGTCAAAACCCAAATCGAAGATTGGTTAAAACAGGGTCTAATTGAAATCAATTATGATGCAACCCCAGTTAACTTAGCTCTCTTAGCGGTCGATCAATATAAATCTGATGGAACGTTTAGTAAAACAAGAGTAGTACTAGACCTGTCGCCAATCAACAAACTAATTCCGCAACATAGTTTTCCTTACCTAAGATAAGCGAGATACTACGCAAAATGGAGGGTGCGACTATCTTTTCCAAGATAGACTTAAAAGCTGCATTCCATCAACTACAGATATATGAGCCTCATAGGAAATACTTTTCCTTTACTTGGCAAGGTAAGAAGTACCAGTTTAAAGGTGCACCTGAAGGCTTACACATGTTACCTTCTTTCTTCCAACAAGTTATGATGGAACTATTTGCGGACCTGTCGTATAACGTATCAGTCTATTTAGATGATATAGTTATCTTTACAAAGACAGCACATGAACATGCTAAACTCGTTAAAGAAGTCTTAAAGCGACTTAATCATGCTAAACTTAAGATTAACGAAGACAAGTGTTCTTTTGCTAAAGATACTATACACTTACTTGGCTACAAAGTATCTGCAGCAGGGGTAGAAATTGATCCTGGCAAGAAACAGTTTCTGTTGATTTATCAACACCAATTACTGGAAGAGATGTGAACTCTGTGTGTGGGTTTGTTAACTTTTCTCGGATTCGGTACCGCATCTTTCTCATTACTTAAAGCCTTTCAGTCACCTACGGCTGCACAAAGGACCTTGGGAAAGCTTTGACTAAAGAATGTGATGATGCATTTAAACTAGTCAAAAGTAAAGTAATGGACGCACCCATCATGCAGTACCCTGTGGATGGTGTCCCATTCCAAGTAGCAACCGACGCTTCAGATCGAGCGGTAGGTGGAGTGCTTTACCAACCGATAAATGGTAAACCGCGCTACATACAATTCTTTAGCAAGAGTTATAATAAGAGTCAACGGAATTACCCTACCGTTAAACAAGAGCTCCTTGCTATAGTTACTGCGCTAAGACAGTTTAAAGACTACCTTTATGGAAGTTACTTTACTGTCGCCTGTGATCAAAAGTCTTTAACATACTTAAAAGATATGAACCCTGATTCACAGTTATGAGCCGCTGGCATGACATTATTGCCAAGTTCGCTTTTAATATAACACACATTCCAGGAATACATAACCATCTTCCTGACATGCTCTCTCGACTTGTGCCCGACTACCAGAAAACAGTCAAAGAGTTATTAGCAACCGATTGGATGCTAAATAAGAAATGGTTTAACCTCGCTCAATCACGATGGGGTCCATTTACTGTTGATATGTTCGCCGCAGAACATAACAAACAGGTTTCTGAATATAGGTCGTTGACTCATCCTAAAGGTGATGCATTTCAGCTTGACTTATCAAAGCATAATGCGTGGGCTAACCCACCTTGTCAACTTATCGCACAGTTGTTAAATTATGTTAATATTACTAAATCTACCATTACGCTGTGTTGTCCCTTACGTAACTCCGACCCATGGATACGTGATTTAATTAATATGATTCAAGACGAACCTATTTATGTCGACCGTGAAACCGACACGTTCTTGTATCAGGGATCCTATTCTATTAAGAAGACGCCTTGGAAACACACCATTGTTTGTCGCATCGGTCCTGCAGGTACCACTAAGTGGAAACCTCAACCGAATTCTTAGCTAAACTAGAGGAGTCTCAAAGAGTTTGAACAAAAGCTCAAGACTCGTACAACACATGCACCCAACAAGATTGTAGTCGAGGTAATGCCGATTGAAACGGCATTAGATCGTAAAAAACATGGAACTAGCTAAGGCCATGGATCAAAGACTCAAAACTCTAAGAGAACCTGAAGCTCGCACTCAACTACTTAAAGCGCTGCTTAAAGAACAGCCAGGAGTTGCGAAACAACTGAAGAAGATACTTCAACAATCCAATGTTGTCAATTATGTATCTCAGGACTCTACCCCTCCTGATACTGAGGTTGCCCTTTCCAACAGGACTATGGTTCGTCCAGCCAGCGTTACGCAGAATCTGACTGACTTAGAGGAGCTCGAAAGTAGAGTTAAAATTATACATAATTTAACGCATCGAGCATATGAGCATACTTATAAAATGGCTATTCGTGCAGGGCTTGATCACCCGGCGCTGAAAGAAACCATACGTGAAGTATACCGACGCTGTACTGATTGTGAAAAGAACCAGATCAAGCGATACGGTTGGGCACCCCTAAAAGTGTGACAGAAGACCAACCGATGCGCCGAGTCATAGTCGATTTGGTTAAACTCCCGCGATCCAAGCATACTGGCGATGTATATATCTGTCATTTCTTATGTGTGGCTTCGGGCTATAACTTGCTTTATGCAATACCGAACAAACGTCCACAAACAGTGGCAGAATTATGCTATCACGTCTTTTAATGACTTCGGTTTCCCCGAGTACTATGTTCTGATAACGGTAGTGAGTTTTGTACCGACGTAATGGAGGCACTTATACTCGTATCAGGCATGACCCATAGGCGTGGTGTTCCTTACAAACCTCAAACGCAGGGTGCAAATGAGACACGTCATAGAGAACTTAAGAAACTCTTGCGTACCGCACTAGACGACGTTGAGGATATGTGGCCTTATCATTTGAAATGGGTTCAGACTCAAATGAATAACTGCATGAATCCTCAAACTGGAACACCCTGTTTCACTATTTCTTTGGCCGCTATAGTGAATTACAAGCAACGTTTGATAAAACTGCGCCCGAGAAACACGCTACCCCGTGGCTACAAAAGATCGAGCATATGCAGAACGTTGTTTACCCCTGTTTACTGAGCAAAGAATCGCGTCCTACTTAAAGCGTATGAATGAATAACACTAAGAACATTGTTCAGTTCAAAGTCGGCGATTACGTTAACATTATAAATCGAAACGCCAACGTTACCGAACTCTTTCTAAGACGATAGGGTTACCTACCATGATGAGAAGAGTGATACTTACGAAGTGAATAACATTGATGGTACTAGCCAACCAATCAGGCACTCACCGTATGAACTCTCATTCGCTCGCTCATTTGATTCTGATATACCAGTTATGGAGTCACAAGTCAAAGATATAATTGATAAAACATCTTCGAAGACGGTTACTTACTACAAGACCCGTTTCATGGATGGGACAGTAGCTTGGAACCTCCGAATTTCGTGAATCTCGCGACTTTATCTTTAATAAGAACAAGCGTTCGAGATAAACGAAAAGGGTTTCCTCAGGTGACTACAAACCCTGACGGATCTGAAATTCCCTATTTGCCACCTACTTCCTACGTGACTAAACTTTCTGATCTGCTTACCAACAGTGCAGAAAATTGTTCAAACTTACCTAATGAAGAACAGCCTTTGGCTAATACCTTACCAAATAATAAACGTAAGGCGCCTACATCGGAAATGGTTACTGGACCAAATACTAAACGACATAGAGTACAACATGAGTCTTGAACTCGTACACATAGGCACATACTTACTCGATAAGTCATGACCGAAACCGTTTTTTACTTTGGTTTTCGCTTTACCAACTAGATCGTATCTTAACGTACGTTCGTAGTTCTAAAAGCTACTGGGGGGCTATGTAGAAATACGGCCTCCGGTCAGTCTAAAATATCAAGATCAATTGAGATAATACATTGGTTTTATTTGTATTTTAAATAATTTAGTACAAGCTCTTTTTTCCAATATTTCCAAAGTGTTCTAAATTCACTTTGATGGCTCCAATAGCCTGAGTATTTGGTATGACTCATCTACTTGGACCTATTTGAGACATTAGTAGATGTAGGATATTATAAACTAAATTTTATAATCTCCGAACTACTACTTATAGATTTTGGTCCTCCCGCCAATCTCCAAAATCCAATAAGTCTTTTTTTTTTTTAACTTTTCTTCAGATGGAACTTTATTTATATCAGCTAATGTATTAACGTGACTTACGTTATTATGTCTATTTACAAATTAGGCAAGTGGTCATGAACACTTAGTACTTCTAGTGAAAATTATTCAATAAAGAACAGCTAGAGGTACGCCCTGTGTGATCGAGGATATTTAGGCTCTTAACAAGAGGCAGTCCCGATCATTCTTACACAAGCTACCACTGCTAAATCCTAACTGACTAAATTGTATTTTAGTTTAATATAGTTTGAAACCTAGTAATTTCCATCGAAGTTTACAACCCGATGTGTACGTCTCGAGCGACCGGTCGTGTTTGAATTCTTGAAGCTACTGTTCATCTGTGTCAGCATATAGGAGTTTGGCAAGTACAATATAGGACTGTAATTGTGTCGGAGAAAAAAATTGCCAGTGACAGAAACCGTGCAAACCATTAACCCGCTGTTTCAAAACAATGCCCAAGGAGTTGTTTGATTGATTTCGCTGTGTTATACTCCGAAGCAAGAGTGGCTCATTTAACCTCGCGAGCTTGAGCCGCTGACGATTTTCCCTCGCGAGCTCGAGTGCTAACCGTTTATTCTCGCGAGCTCGAGTGGCTGGTTTGTACTCGGGAGCTAGAGTTGCTGGTTTATACTCGGGAGCTAGAGTCGCTGCTTTTTATGCTCAAGAGCTCGAGTGGCTGGTTTATACTCGGGAGCTAGAGTTGCTGGTTTATGCTCCAGAGCTTGAGCTCGATATCCGAGAACAGAGTTATATTGAAGATAAAGTGTTAGAACTGTGCACGTTGGCGCTTACGTGTCCGTGTCTGCGAAGCTTTGTGGTAGGCCGCGATATCGTTGGCATCATCAAAAGCTTCTGCTGTTTCCCACGTTGGTTCGCCTTCTCGCCATCTCACCAGGTATTCTAATTTCCCCGTCTCATCATTCGTACGATGTGTGATAATATGGCGAAACTCAACCCCTCCTTCGGTCCATAAGTCTGTAGTAAGTATACGCGAGATAACTGTATCTCAACGTTCTCCCTCCTCAGGGAGGGGGACGTTGTTCATTTATTAGTAATTATAAACAGTAATCCTAAAATGACTGACTCTTAAATGAGTCATTAGTCATGTGCTGTAAAACCAGCAAAACCCTAAAACCCAGTTTATCAGATTATTCTGATAAACTGTAAAACTTGTAATAAACCTAAAATAATCAAATAAATATAAGTACTTGTATTCTGACCACAAGTCTTCGTTAATTGGTGGGTCTGTGCGTCTATGCACTAAACGGAGGAGTTCCACCCGTACCGGTTTGTTCTTGAATTCTGGTGGGGCGGAACCATCCTTGTTCGCTAACTCGTAGCGTTGGCCGTGTCTAGCTTTGACTACATATGGTCCAAACAATGGCCGCATAGCCTTCGTTGTTCGGCCTTCTGATCGTACCATGACCACATCTCCTTCGTCGAAATGTACCAAGTCGTGAGCATGCAGGCGGTCAAATGTCGTCGTAAGCTTGCCTGTATACTTCTTGGTAATGTGGTGAAGGGTCGGCAATATAGTGTCCTGTAACTGGTCTAATCGTTGTGCCCAGGTGTCATTCGCCATCGGCTGAGAATCCGGTAACTCGTCCGTGAAATCGGCGAACGGAACATGGCGGCGGCCAAAGTACACGCTAAACGGTGCACTCTTATGGCGACGGGATATCCGAAGGTTCTGGTATAGCATCGTAAACGGAAGGCGTTCGTCCCATCGAAGGGGAACTGCCTCACAGCATTGTCGAATAGAACGTGTAATCTCCTTGTGACGTCGTTCTGCCGCACCCAGCACTTTGGGTCGATATGGTGGAGACACCTTATGTAGCATCCCCACTTCCTGGACCAGAAGCTCCACTAACTTGTTGGTGAACTCCTGCCCCATGTCTGTTTGGATTTTACGGGGGAAGCCATGTTCGCCAAAAATCTCTATGAGTGTCTGTGTCGTGGTTTCCTTTGTCTTGTCCGGTGTGGCTCGAAGGATAGAATAGCCTGTGGCGATGGCTAAGACGTGAAGAATATAATTGTTCTTGCGTCTGGACTCCAGTGGCATCGGGATGTAGTCCACTTGAATATGGTCCCACGGGTAGCGTGCATCGATGCTAATCATCGGGTGGAAACCTTTACGAAGTGTGTCCTGTCCCAAACATGTGCCACATTGCCGCTTAACCTCTGTGGCTAACTCAAGTGCCCCTGGCCAAACGTGACCGTTCTGACGAAGTTGTTGGACTGTGTCCGCCGCCCCATGATGTCCTTGTTCGTGTTGCGCTTGCGTGAGTTGCGTACGACGCTGTTTCTCCGCCGGACTCGCTTGTGCAAACGCCGGTTGACCCTCTGCATCTGCCAGTGCCACTGAGATTTCTCGCGCTGTGTCTAAGCACATGACATATTTTGTATGTTTTGGTTCTGCATAACCAAGTCGCTGTGAAAACAGCGGGTCCAGTTTGAATCCATTGGGAGGACCCACCCGTGCTACTACGGTATGACCCCATGGTGTCTTCCCACATGCGTACTTAGCGTACTTGAGGAACGTGTGTGGTGTCCGTGGTACCAGCACCGGTTCTGTCTGCAATAACTGCTTGAACAGGTCGAACCATGGTGCTCTTGGTACCCATGGTAGACATACTGTGGCCCGTGCGCCGTCGGCTCGTATCTTGCGTAACATCCTGTGTATCTGTTCCTAAGGCGGGTTCATCCATCCATCGACTATCGACCAGTCGTGGGCAAACGCTCCTTCCCCATCATCCTTCGTCCAGTACCGAGGAAGCTGAGCGTTGGTTGGGTCCGCAAATACATCTATGTCATTCGGTCCAAAGTGTTGTTGCGCTTGTTCAAAGTAACTAGGGAATAACTGCCAGCCGTCTGTATACATTATTTCGAGTTCGTCCTGCTCCGCTGTCCCCTCGTGTACTCTACTTAACATGTCCGGGAGCACATTTGTCTCTCCTGGTATATGCGATTTGGTAAAGTTGAATGGCGCGATGATATGATGCCATTTCTGAAGCATCGGATTAAGCTTGAGCTGTGTGTTCATATACACAAGGGCCTTGTGGTCCGTGAAGACCGCAAACCGTTGCCCATCCAAGTATTTCCTGAAATGTGTCAGTCCATATACCAATGCCAGTAACTCCTTCATAGGTGTGGCGTAGTTCTGTTGCGCATGGTTCAGAGTCTTACTAAAGAACATTAAGTAATGTTTCTTACCGTTGACCCATTGGAATAGCGCTCCCCCTAAACCGTAATCGCTAGCGTCGGTTTCCAAGTTCAGAGGAATGCCGTCGACCGGAAAGTGTAACGCCACAGCATTCACCACTGCGTCCTTCATTGCCTGCCACGCCTGTGCATGTCTCTCCTCCCAACGATCACCTATCAACTCCTTTGGTTTGAGTTTGCAAAATTCGCGCAAGGGTGCAACCGTGTTCGCGAAATTAGGCAGATGTTCGTGGAGGTAATTTGCTAAACCCAACGCCGAGGCTATATCTTTGTACATCCTCTGGTACTGCATGTACCCGTTCGTGTGCGTCAGAAGAACTCTCCTTAGCGGCCGGCCCTATTGTAGTTCGTCCGGCGTTTATGCGCTGTAACCTCTGTTCGTATTTTTCAAAGAGAGACTGCTGTTGTGTCATCAGCTCCGTGAGTTTTTGAGCTGACGATTGTTCCCGTGCCGTTTTCTTGTTGTTGGTACGTTTCCGGTGACGCTTCCGCTTGTTAGGTGGGAGGCGTGGTGGGTCATTACTGGGAAATAAGGCCCCTGGAGTATTCCGAGACGAACGAGGGGACAGCCCTTCACTGGCTACCTGTTCACCAATAAAAGTCTGACTACTGTCCGCACGCAGGTCGGGTACTTCCTTGGTCTCACCCTCGAATATGACATCCTCGTCAGATTGTGCAGGTCCATTTTTTGTTTGCTGTTGGTGGCTGCTTGTCGTCCGCGGAAATAATGTGTGGAGCCCCAAGATGTGTCTGTTGTTGCCCCTCCAGAGCCTGACCTGAGTGCGGAGCGGAGCGTTCCGTATGGGACTGACGACGTTTAGTTCCACGTCGGTCGATATCATCTTCCTTGCGGCGCTCAGGATTCAAGAGTTGCTGTCTACGACTTTGGCGGGGGGGTAGGACATGGTTGGTGAGTTGTTTGTCAATGGAGAACTAGAAATGTGTGCGAATGAACTGATAGAGTACTGAATATAAATATCCATTTTCTATTAAATTTCATCCTTCAAACACATAACGTCTCGACATCGATCTCCGAGGAACTCGTGGGTTCCCTCGTGACTGTTTTATTTCCTACACTAACATAAGTAGTGTGGATAGTCTATATACTCTAAAACTACCAGCTGTCTTACTCTTCATCCCACAATAACATATGGTTGAGTGCCTCATTAGTCGGAGCCACTTCTTGTTCTACTCCTCGCCAGCTCTTACTCCGGCCTAATGACGGCCTATTCGCAGGACCCTGTTGGGAACTTCCCTCATCGCTCCTCTTTTACTCTTCTTACCCGTGATGTCCTTGTCATGTGCTGTTGCGGTTGTTGGAATATGCTTCTTGATCTAAGAACGATTGCTCGTTATTGCACTCCTAAACTAAGCTGCCGTCAACCACACCTTCTGTGCATACTGTTGATCCTCTCCGTTGACCTGATTTATCTGGAAGTTCTAGTGATTTGAGTGTGTTCGCATATCATTTTCACAATTTAACCTTGTATTTACTTGCATCGTTCGTGTTATGTGCGCCCCCACCCTTATATGCTCCTAATAACTCACAGGTGCTTACTTGTGTCTCTGTATGCTTCCTAATATCCCATTCTGAAAATTTTTGTAAAATAATCTAGTATGCCGCTGATTCATTGCGTCATCGTACTAACCGAGTCGGTACTAACCATGTACATCTCCCATCTCTACTACACTACTGTGGATCCTAAAGAACTTTCTTCTAACAACTTCTTAAATACAATTTAAGCTCATTAGCTTGCAATTCGATTTGTACCTGTCTCACACTGAAAACAACCTTCCTACCTGTACTCACACATGACTACTTATCTGTGGAATCTGACTGATTGTCTGATTTCGTCATTTGATCGTCGTGAGACTTTCCTTGTTGACCCTGGTTAATGTTCTGCTTGATTGGAATGTTCGCTCTTCGGGTTCACTCGTATTAGTAGATTCTTTCTTCATCCTCGTCGTCCACACGTCGTTAAACCAACGACCGGATAATCTAAATCGTTCATTTTGATGCGACATTCTCTGTTCGCATTGTCTTTCAATTGTTATACTTATAACAAAAAAATATGTGCCAGCTACTGACTAATTCATATTCTGTAGCTTTCTCTGTAATTACGAATAAACTAACAACTTCTATGGTAAGTTAAAAATGTAGTAAGTATACGCGAGATAACTGTATCTCAACGTTCTCCCTCCTCAGGGAGGGGGACGTTGTTCATTTATTAGTAATTATAAACAGTAATCCTAAAATGACTGACTCTTAAATGAGTCATTAGTCATGTGCTGTAAAACCAGCAAAACCCTAAAACCCAGTTTATCAGATTATTCTGATAAACTGTAAAACTTGTAATAAACCTAAAATAATCAAATATATATAAGTACTTGTATTCTGACCACAAGAAACTGCGGCAGCGGCTAGCTCCTTTAGAAGCTCATTTTTGCGGTTCAAATGACATCGAGATTGAGAAGATCCAACCACTCGTTGTCGAGTTATGGCGTCCCCAACATATGCGTCTTCCGCCCCAACATTCGGTGGCGAGGCATTCAGTGACGAGGCATGCAATGAAATTTCACGAAATGGAACGCCGCCATCTTTGTTGATAGGTGGATTGGGCTGACTTTCAGTAGTAATAAACCGTTGATCTCGAGACGATTCCTCCACTTGTTCAGGAGATATAGCCTTTCCAATATCTGACTTTTCGCGCTGGCGAGCCTTTCCGCGGCAGTTGAGACCTCCTCTTCCAAGGCTTTAGGGTCCGACGAGTCATCCTCAGAGTTTTCATCAGAACCAAGCTCAGAAACGGCGTCCTCTACAGCTTCAACGGCAGGCTCAGTACCAGACGGACCAGTTTCCCCAGTAACCTCAAGAACCTCAACAGGCTTAGCAGGCTTAGAGCTGGCGGCTCCCTTGCCCTTAGAATTTTCTTTAGCCAAAGCAATAACTCAAGAACAGGAAAATTAATAAGGTCTAGGTATAGTAACTAGCGTGTAGCTTACTTTAGGGTAGTATAGCCACGATGAGGTGGTATAGAATACTTACAGTCCTGTCGCTGGATAGTAAGCAATTATTAGACAGTCTAGAAGCAGTACACTACGGTAACTACTAAATAACTGAAAAATATGTAAACTTCGATGGATATTTCTATGTTTAAAACTATGTTATATAGACTAAGATACAATTTAAGTCAGTAAGTATTTAGCAGTGGTAGCTTGTGTAAGAATGATCGGGACTGCCTCTTGGTAAGAGCCTTCATATCCTCGATTACACAGAATGTACCTCGAGTTGTTCTTTATTAATTAATTTTCACTAGAAGTACTAAGTGTTCATGACCACATGCCTAATTTGTAGATAGACATAAGAACGTAAGTCAAGTTAATACATTAGCTAATATAAATAAAGTTCCATCTGAAGAATAGTTAAAAAAAGATAAAGACTTATTGGATTTTGGAGATTGGCGGGAAGTCCAAAACCTGTAAGTAGTAATTCAGAGATTATAAGTTTAGTTTATAATACCCTACATCTACTATCGTCTCAAACAGGCAAGACTCGGAATGGGCTTTTTTCTTGCACTTCATGCACAAATTGTGGGTTGGTTTAATATTTGCTTACTTAGAGTATACGAGACAACCACGAGCTTGGAGACAAGATTATGGATTATTTGGAAAGCCGAAAGGAAGAATTCGCCAATTATCTATTCGTGGAGGCTCGTCGAGAACACAATGCAGTCTTCACTGATCCAGAAACGTATGTAATTAGTAGTGTAGTCCGATTTGTTAATCGTCAATCATACAATTTTGTTGTATGTGTAGGACTAACTAAGTTGAATTAATTTAACCTTTTCAAATTCAAAGGGGCTCCTCTCGTGAGACGCGGATATACAACAGCTATGGTTCTGTTTATGGTCAAATAACTTCCAATGTAGTAGGTATGTAAACAATTCGTCCTTTACTTACCAGTAACTTGCCCTGTCGCAAGAAAAAATAGTATTTACATATCACCATCCCCTAAAAGTATTTACCTCGCAATTTTGACAGAGCAAGCAAATTTTGTGCACCTGGACATGAGAAGTGCAAATATAGTAGATATGCTTATACTCTATTCGAATTGGCATATGAGGAAAAGAAAGGAGTATCAGGACGAAGCTAGGCAACTCAAGAGTGAAGGAAAGCAGGTATGCAATACTGATTTCAAATCAACCATGATTGATCGACAAATCCGTTCTTACATTTATGCAGGTATACAAACGCTTTTTACGAATTTAATTTCTCCAGGTAACACCCTGGGCAGTAGAAAAGACTATAGCCCGCCTCAATAAGTTAAAACCATGTACCGTAACTATCGTAAGCAATGCTGTAAACGGAGATTGGTTCGATTGCCAGGTAAACTTCAAATCGCACAGTTCAACAGTTCAGACCTGCTCAGTCAAGCTGGTACGCTCTCGGGGAATTATATATTGTGAGAGCTGCAATTTGTATGTGCCTGAAGGTATCCCTTGCGGGCATGCTGCGAAGTGCTTTGTGCACATTGCTAAAGTATCTAACGTGAATAATATCGCGAGTGATTATAACCTGTACAACAAATGTTGGTATTCGCGATTGTTTTGGGTGGAATTTTACATCTTGCAAACCAGTTTCACGGGACAATATATGTCATTTGACTTTGAAAATATGGAACAGCATTCACTGCTTTCCTGACCTACTTCGAGACCAGCGGGTCGCCCGAAGAAACGGTACGAAAAGTCATCTCGTAGGTAAGTAATTATGTTTTGATGCGTGTTAATTAAAAAAACAGTGCTCTTTCAAAGACCAAGATTTAAAACACCTTTTCCATTTTGATTGCATTAGGGATCATGTACTTAAGAAAACTATACACACCTTTTCCACAATGATTGTATCAGGAATCATGTACTTAAGAAGACTATAACGTGCTCGAAGTGTGGAGAAGCTGGCCATAACATCAACACCTGCGATGGCGAGTATGTGGTCTATTGATTTATTTGATTCTGCGCGTACTCGTCAGTCTCCATGGCAAGTCTCTTTTGTGTAATCATTTGTGACTTTCTTGCTTAAATTTTCTTTTACTCTCTTACAGCGACAACTCGTATCAGCTAAAGAACCTTCGAAGTATACGAAAGCTAATAGAAGTTCACGAAAGTTCAAGGTTAGAAACATTATCAGTGATTGCAATGTTGAGTTTGTTGCTTGTGAAATATTGTGTAACTGATTTTCAGGCGTCGTCAATCACCTGCTCAAACGCACAGACAAAAACAAACGCCAACAAGACGCATTACTACGTGTATAGCGAAACTGATGGCGCAATGGGAACAAGCGATTGACTCGGGGAGAACATCAAAAGGGGGCTTCTTTACATCAAATTATCAAACAATATGAAAAGGAGAGGGAAGTTTTCCTCTTAATGACCTCGTCTAGTTTTGCCGGTATGTATGGGGTTCCAGTGGCGCATCGAATGAATATAGAACATTTTCGAAATGTGTCTTTCAAAGAATAGATTGTTACAAAGTCTAACTTCCATAGTTTAATTCGCCCTGTCACCGCCCTGTAACAGATATCATCACGTCCGTTCCAGATGCTGGTAACAATCCGACACCTATACAGACAGAAATCTCTCCAGTGAAATGTCATTACTACGTGTATAGCGAAACTGATGGCGCAATGGGAACAAGCGATTGACTCGGGAGAAACATCAAAAGGGGCTTCTTTACATCAAATTATCAAACAATATGAAAAGGAGAGGAAGTTTTCCTCTTAATGACCTCGTCTAGTTTTGCCGGTATGTATGGGGTTCCAGTGGCGCATCGAATGAATATAGAACATTTTCGAAATGTGTCTTTCAAAGAATAGATTGTTACAAAGTCTAACTTCCATAGTTTAATTCGCCCTGTCACCGCCCTGTAACAGATATCATCACGTCCGTTCCAGATGCTGGTAACAATCCGACACCTATACAGACAGAAATCTCTCCAGTGAAATGTGACATTGTAACCAGTGAAAGTATGTTTTTCAGGCTGTATATCTCTGATAGTTGAGTTAGTGTAAAGACTATATTTGGGTAACGTAATGATTATGTTCATATTCAAAACTTGTGCTTGCTGACATAATATGTACATTACTTGGTACAGAGACAGGCTCCTCTATCGTTGCAGACAGGGAATGCATATCCAGCCAAACGAGAGCAACACAACCACAACGATATTGACTACGCATCAAGGTGCGTTTTACATTTTTGAGAAGGATTGTCGTTTCTCTGTAAGGTGAAACTCGGTAAAGTTTTTATTGATCCCCATATTCCCAACCTACAATTAGCAGTGAACTGCCAGGGAAAATAGAGCATCAAACATATCAGGCCGAAATCCATGCATCGGGTGCACCAATGAGGGAAAAACTGGCTGCAAACCGCAACGCACGCCTAGCAGCCAAACGAAGCAACACGCTTGGCAAGTCTAGAGTGTTAATGACTAGCAAAAACAAGTTGTATCGCTCTACGTTGTTGAGAAAGAGAGCGCCGCCTTCTACAATAGGTAGTGGAAACAGTGAACATGTAGAAAAGAAGCGAAAAGAGATAATCAACGTAGATACCAGTGTAGTGAAAGGTACTGTGGCAGAGTCGAAGTCATTTTATGTCGGCGGCTGGACCGTGCAGGAGAACGTTGTAGTACAATGCTGCAAGCCAGGGAAGTGGATCAAAGGCTCGCTTATATCCGGTGTATTCTACCATTTATCACATTTACCCTCTCTGGCTGTTCGTTTCTGTGATGCTGATGCACACAAGAGTATGAGTAAAGGACTTATACAAGTATCGTAGGGCAGAAAGCTTACGACTTAAGGGACCACCACAGGTGTCCGAAAGGATTTCTGTATTGATCCCTTGGAATCATAGCAACGCACATTGAAACTTGGTGATTGTTACATTGTACACAACTAACGCTACAGTTACTATTTTAGATGGTTTGCCAAATCTTGTTACAGCTGACGAACAATTCAATTATATAGTACGATGGATGAAATGTTACCTCACAAATAATGTTACATACAATACCTAAAAGTAGGCGGTATAAACCAACACGACAGTTTTAGATGTGGGGGTTTGCTTTGTGCCTATACTAGAGCAGTATCAGAAAATCCACAACTCGTACATGATTTTGATGCATTGTCTTCGCACGAATATGTCACAAGCGTCCAACATAACAACAGAATTAGAAAATGCATTCCCGAAACACTATTGTCGTATATTCCTGTGAAAGAGCATCACAGACCACGTGAGTTGCGAACCAGGCAGTGAGATAAGCTTGAATGAAGCAGCATAAATCAACACCAATCAATAAAAGACAACATAACCCCCCCTATTCGTAAAAAATGGATATAGCCGAAGGCTATTTAGTTTAAATTAAAGCAAATTTTGCACGATAAAGTCACTAAATGTACATAAAAAAATGATATTGTCACTGAATGTACATTTGTACATATTTGATCCATATTTCAGTACGTTTTCATCGAGAAAAAGGGTGAATGTACATTTAGGGACTTTTCCACATTTTCAATGAACATTTAGCGACTTTGTTCTTATTTTCTTAAGTTGGAAGGTATTTATTGGTTAATTTGTTTAGGTGATTGTTTCGAGGCCAAATGTACACTAAGCGCCCAATGAAATGATATCTAGTCTTAGTAACTAGAACAAAAATAAATATAGACCGGAGTAGTAAGTGATTAGAGCGGAGCATATAGACAATGACCTCAGTCTAAAATCCCCTAATCTTTTGCTCATAAACAAGGGCTGAAGCTAAACTTATTTAACATTTTGCATTATAACGTTTTAACGTATTGTCTTATTAACGTAAACGTCTTGGTATCGTATAGTCAGCCTAGAGGAGACCGACTTTTACATTCGGAACCAGGAAGTGCGGTACTGTAAGGCGAATGAAGTTCGGAACCGGGAAATGTGGTACCCGGGGGGTGAAGTACGGTGCTATGAAGTGCGGGTACTAGGTGGAAGTTCGGTACGTGGAAGTGCGGGTTTTCGTGGTTGAAGTTCGGTATCCGGGCGTGGGGCACGAAGGGTCGTGGAGGTGGTAGGGTTGTGGTCACGATGGGAAGAAATCATGGCCTCAATGTCAGCGAGAGAGAGACGTGCGCGAGAGATGGATTGTTGGAGTGTGTCTTGTGCCGTGTCTGGAGAGCGGGGGGGTTCAGGGGGTGGTGGATGATTGAGGGGTGTGTTACGGGGCTCTGTGTATGTGCTGGGAGGAGGTCTGGGAACAGACTGAGGAGCAGCAATTAATTGGGTGAACTGGGGGGTCAACAGGAGCAGCAGATGTTTGTTGGGGAGTGGTCGGCAGTAGAGGCCGAGGTGTACCAACAGGTGGTGGGTGACGTGGAACAATGGGGGCCGGTTGCGATTTACTGGAGGAGAGGAGAACCAATCCTCAGGAATAACAAACCCGGTAGGGTCGTTGGCTATGGTGGCTCGCCTACCGGCGGCATTCCATTGTGGGGTCTGGGCCGATATAAATATGACATTCCTTGGATTTATGATGCGTTTGAGTAGCGAAGTTCTGAATGAGCCAGGTGTCGGGGGCGCAGTGAGGGGCACGTCCCATGAAGACCCCGTAACCAACTTGCTTATCATACTTGTGGGTCTTCTTTAAAGGTGCGCCCTCAAGTTTGAAGACGACTATACACCCGTATCTCGCACGATGTAAACGAGGAACAATGGCTTGGTGTCGCTTTTCAGTAGTGGAACTAAATAGCTCGTTTGCTGCAAGGTTCTCGTTGTGTATGATGTCAGCGAATGCCTTTGCCCGGCTCCATAGTGGGAGGGGCTGGTTGGAGTCGATTAGTAGTGTTTGTGTAAGCTGATTTAGTGTATTATGCGCCCTTTCAACCTTCCCGTTGAGTTGCAGGGTGTGTGCCGGGTTGCGGTTGAGATCCATATCTCGGATAAGAAGCATAGCGCGAGTTTCTTCGCTCTGAAATACGCTGTCACCATCAGCGATAAGACGGTATGGTTTATAGCGTGCAAGCACCTGCAGAAAAAGGGCCTTGACAGCGTCAGGTATGCGCTTTTTTTGTCTTTGTGAACACTTTGGACGCCGAATTGTGTTCCACCGCATATTATGTTCATTGTGTAACGGTTGCCATATTGATCAGGGGGCATAGGACCCTGAAGATCAATGTGGAACTGTTCAGCAGGTTCGTAAACGCTATCTGTGGTTGTATGTGGTACAGGTTTGCGTTTCATTTTACCAGACATGCAGGTAGTACAATGCTTAGAGAATTCAGGGTTTGCCTTGGCAAGGTAATTGCATCTTGTAATATGTTCGATGGACGGATGACGGTGAGTAGTGGGCCAAGTTTGGCAACAAGGGCGTAAATCCAGGTGGACTTACCCACGGCCTGAGTGCCGTGGCGTAAGAATATGTTCTTGTCATTTGAATATTGTAGTGTGGAGAGCAGGGACGAAGGGACACACATATCGCCAGGGTAGCACCGGTGCTGATGTTAAGACGTACAAGTTCTAAGATATCAGTCCATTTTGGATTGGCGTAACAACGTTCGGTGATGAGGTTGATTTTTCGAAAGTCATTGACTTCGCCGCCCTCCCGGACCAGCGAAACGAGGAAGCTGAGGGTTGACATGAGAAGCGCATAAGTATATGGTTGGCTGGAAGTATACGTGTTGCATGGCTGCAGCCCAATCTTTTCGATTTAGCATCCAGTCCTCGGTGGTGACACCGAGAGGAAGAAACATGCGTGAGTGTAATTCGGTCTTTGGCAGCCATTCTCAGAGTAGTGGATCGGCTGATGACCGTTATTTCTATGGTATTCGTCATATGTCATTGGTGGTGTTTGTTTGTGAAGGTGGGTGAATGAGTATATGTGGTACTGAGTTATAATTGTTGGGAGATACAGAAACAGAGCCCGTGTTAGATCCTACGGGTGGTGGTATTGATGAGTGAGAGGGTGATGGAGTAAGTCCATCGTCGGAGTCTGACAGGGAGTCGGTGGGGTCAGAATCGGAAGGTACGGTTGTTTTTTGATTGGTAGGAAAAGAACTTATAAATTTGCTGTGGGTGTCAGATTTGTTACTGGTTGATGTAGTGACAGGTGGTAGTGTCATAGTGTCAAAATGGGTGACAGTTGGTGTGTGTGCATGTGCCAACATTGTAAGTTGGTCAAATGTGATACTATAGCCACCTCGAGTGCGGGCAATGTAAGTGTAGTATTCGAGTGGCTAATGTTACATATTCGTTTGTTGTGTGGAAACCCTAATGTATAGCCATTGGCTTGTAATTGGTTTTGTGAGATGGTGTGATGGGATAGGGTGGGGCTGAGGTAAGTAAGTCCCAGGCTAGGGAGAGTACCACATTCTTTCACAGTAATCGTAGAGTTATGAACAATAGGCTAAATGTACATTGAAAATGTGGAAAGTCACTAAATGTACATTTGCCCATTTTGTCGATGAAAACGTACTGAAATATGGATCAAATATGCACAAATGTACATTTAGCGACAATTCCAATTTTTTTATGTACATTTAGTGACTTTATCGTGCAAAATTTGCTTAAATTTCAAATAAAGAGCCTTCGGCTATATCAATTTTTGACGAACAAATTTGTTGAGGAAGGTTGTGTTGTCTTTTTTATTATTTGTTGTTTGTATATGCTACTTCATTCAAGCATATACCACTACCAAGTGCGCAACTGACGTGGTCGATCATGCAACATTAAAGGATCATATGAGCATTGAAATTTCCATCTTACTACATAAATCAGTCCTAGCAGAAGTTTGCATACATACTAATATAATAGCAGTAGTGTTATTTAGATATATATATCTATATATATATATATATATATATATATATATATATATATATATATATATATATATATATATAGGCATATATATATATATATATATATATATATGATATGTATATATATATATATATAGCATATATATATATATATATATGTATATATATATATATATATATATTATATATACATATGCATGCATATATAAATATAGCTAAATGATATATATTACATATACATACAACACATACAATGTAATATGTATATGTATTGTGTATAATAACATATGGCATACATATGCATATATATAATGTGTGCATTATTGTATTACATATTGTGGTTATTATTATTGTTATTAGTAATAATTATATATTATTGGTTGTTAATAATGTGTTGGCATTACATTGGCTTGTATTACACATTGTAGTTAACAACATATTGTTGGCTATGGCTGTAATATTATATAATATTGTTATTATAATAACATTATTATACACATATTGTTATTGGTTGTTAATACATTGGCACATGCATGCAATATTATATGCTAGTAATATGGCTAATAATATGTATATATCAATATATGGCAATATGGCTGGTTAACACATTATGTATATTTAATATTATAATGTTGTTAATACATAATAATGTGTTGTTGCCATTACATTAATAAATTGGTTACGCATGTATATACATATATAATGTAATATACAATAACATCATGGCTTATTATGTGTTGCATGTTGTTAATATTATTATTATTATTATTGTAATGTTAATATTATTAGCTGGCTGGCTACACACACATACACACATTGGTTACACACATGTTGATTGCGTATAACCATGTGCATGTGTACACACATGCTAAGATGTATCATGTACACATACATGTAATGGCAATTATTGCCTTTTAATACATTTTATTGTTGGCAATTGTATTATACATATTGTTACAGCTGTTATTATTGTATGCATTATATTGATGTTATTATATATTATTATTTGACACATAATATTATGACACACACACACACACAACATAATGCTAATAGTATTGGCTGGCTATTATGTATTGGTATGCAATATTATTGGCATGTGTATGTACAGCCATGGTTATTATTGTGTGTATTGGCTATGTGGCAATGGCTACAATATTGTATGTTGGCCATGTATGTGTATTGCTATTGTGTGACATATTGCATACATATGGCTGTTATTGTACATAATATCATTGATAGTTGCATAATGTATTATGTGGCATGGCATACATTGTATGGCAATATGATTATTGTATTATAATAATATAATATATATATAATGGTTATTATAATAACATACATTATTATTGCTATTATTAACATATATATGATATATATAACATACATGCCAGTTATATTATATATGTATTGTACATATACAATATATAATAATACAGCATATGCTATATTATATATATATATATATATAATATTATATATTATTACACCAATATATATATACATATATATATGGCTGGCTATATATATCACACAAAAAAACACACACATTATCATATATATATATGTATGTATATATATATTATACTCATGCAAACCATAATATAATAGCAGTGGCGTTACTCTTCGTACAATGTAGCAATCATAAGGTTCCAAATGTCCGTTACTTTGTTTCTGCGGAATCAAAATTTTCAGACACATGTCCTGCTCCCCTGTAGATACACGCAGCCCGCACATCATTTCGCGCTCGTTTGATTTCTTTTACAACTAATCTGTGTAACTGAAATGATATAGATAATGATAATGAAGGGTTAGTATAAATATTACACACACACATAACACATCATCACATGTATTATATATATATATATATATATATATATATATATATATAAATATATATATATATATATATATATATATATATATATATATATATATATATATATATATATATATATATACACATACATATTATAATATACATTAATATATATATTATATATATATATATATATATATATACGCATAAACCCATATGTCTCCATCCTCATATTATATATATGTATATATATATTATGTATTATATATATATATATATATATATATATATGTATAATATATATGTATACGCACAAACCATATTGTTTTATGTCATATATATTGGCTACATATGATGTATTATATGTGCATATTAATATATTATTGGCTATATATAATATATTAATGAAACATATGTAAGATACATGTTGAATATATATTACATATTACACATTATAATATCATATGTAAGTTAATTGTTTGCTGATATGTACATACACACATTATTGTATTGTTTTGGTTGCTTATATTATTAACCAATAATATTACATATGTATTATTATATTGAGTGTAATAATATTATTACTATTGGCATGTACATACCATATATATAGTTACATTATTGGCATGTAATGTATGTATTGCCATTACATTGTATTGTGGCTACAATATTATATGCTTATATTACATGTAATAATATTATATGTACACATAATGTTAATAATAATAATGCCAATGGCATGCTAAGCATTATTAACATGTGGCAATGATTTGGCTGTGTTGCTTAACATGTGTGTTACATGGCTGTTGTTATGTGTTATGTGTAACATGTGTATATATTGATGTGTAATACGTGTATAATATTGTATATACATATTATATTGGTTATTATGTATTATTATTATAATAATAATATTATATGTGACATACATAAATATATGTATATATGTGCCATTATAATAATATAATATATTATTATATATTAATAATAATATAATATATAATATGCATATATATATATAA